>JAUUDW010028513.1:0-17184 GCA_032361385.1 Panulirus guttatus | reverse complement strand
TGTACCGCAATATATATATATATATATATATATATATATACTTTAACAGAAGTAGACCAAAGACGAGTGGGTCTGAAACCGATGGTGTGTGATATAGTACTGGTACAAGATATATTACAGCATTGGTACAAGATATGATACAGTAAGGATACAAGAAATAATACAGTAATAGTACAATGATGCAATACATAAAACAGCAAAGGTATCGGATGTAACGAATTAGGGCAGACGGGATCAGTCTGTTGTCTTCACAACCCTCATTAGGGCTAGCCTCACGCTAAGAACCGTCCCAATTACATCCATAATTCGTCCCAAATTCCCCACTAATGACCATTCCTCCCGCAGTAAACATTTCGAGAGGGGTTCTTGCCTAACCTCGCCCAGTCCGGCGTTATAGGATCTCTTCTAAAACACAATAATTTGCATGAATTTCGCTATAGTTCAGTACGTCTCATTACGGTTGTACTTCGCTGCAATGCCATCTTCGTGGTCCGTTCCTGATACCGCAGTGCGTCACCCGTAGAACGAATTCGTTAACAGAATGATATGTCGTTACTGGCGACTCCTCGGGATCGCGTTCGTTTCAGTTACAATACAAAGCTTTCTGAAACCAGGTCGATGGCCCGATATAAACATTAGAAAAGTGGTTCTCCAAATGCGCCAGTCTTGGCAAATCCACCAGTTGATTTCAGTCTTCCCTGAAACTGCTTTTGTGCGGGGTAATGTCTGGGTGATTTACAGGTATAGAGCTTCTCTATTGACTCTAGTTAATTACCTTTACGGCCCAACCTGGCTCGTCAGGACACCTAGGCAGCGTCCCTCTTTATGCACTCTCCATCAGGAGGTTTTGTTGACGTTTTTCGTTCTTGTTATAGCAACGTGAATAGGGAGAAAGAAAATGGAGAAAGAGAGAGAGAGAGAGAGAGAGAGAGAGAGAGAGAGAGAGAGAGAGGTGTTACTTTGACTAGGCTGTATAACTGAGGATACAGTTTCGTAAAATCCCATCCCATTCTAAAAAAGATAAAAAAAATCTACACTTCCCTGTCAGTGGAAGTAGCGCAGCCCTAGGCTACAGTTGGCTTTAGAAAAGTCCTGGGTAACACGAGGACTCTTTCATAGAAATTTACCTTGGGGTAATTATTAATAAATTCTAATCAAGCATCATATGCAGTTTGTAAACAGTTCAAATGTTTTACCTTTTGTGGATTCAGTTCTCTTACTAATCATCCAACCTTAGTCTAAACAAGTTCGGAACGTTTATATCTCCAGCACTTAAATTTGTACCCCGTCAGAAGGATTCTAACCTTGACCTTTCACCTTTGACCCCAAGACTTATAATTAAATGTCGAACATTTTCCATACTACATGGGTCTCCTTTATAGTATTTCCCTGCCGTTTCCTGTACAGGAAGGAGTGGTAGGTGTGGAGAAGCCTTGTGATTTATATCCTGTTGCCATCTGGATAGATATGGAGTGTAGGACACTTGTACTGTCCTGCAGCAGATGACCTCGTAATAGACCATCAGTTCATCTGTTATCTGTTCGTCCCATGGGCTGTCTTCCATTAGTTAACCTAGTCATAGGCCATCAGGTCATGTTACCTAGCCTTTCCATGTATTGTCCATCAGCACATGACCTTGTCGTAAACCATCAGGTCTCTCGTTATCTGTCCTTCCCATTTACTGTCCTCCAGCACATAACCTCGTCATAAACCATCAGGTTTTCTGTTACCTGTCCTTAGAATTTACTGTCCTCCAGCAGGAAAACCTCCCGCTAGAGGCATAGACCATCAGGTCTTCTGTTACCTAGCATAACCACGATCTCTCCTGTAGCAGATTACCTCATGACTATCAAGTCTTCCGTCATCTGGCCTCTTTTATGTAGTCCCTCAGTACATAACTTTGTCACAGACCATCAGGTCGTGTCATCTGTCCTTTCCCGTGCAATATCTGTTGTGCAGTGTTGATCCATCTGCTTCTCATTGGCAGCCATGCATCAATAAACCCTGACACCCGTTTAACTATTGATTCGTAATAAACAGAATTCTAAACTTGGATCACACGTTTGAAAATGCTCCACGCCAAGGACATGAGCGAGAAAGGGACATGTCAAAAGATGTCAAATAGCCTTAAACTAATTTGTAAAACATAATGTACTTCAGGTTTAAGTCGTAGCCAAAGTAGAGGTTTTATGTAAGGCCTTTTGATCTCATTTAGTGCCTTCACAAAGTTGCTTTATCAATGCCAGTATCAAACTCTCGTGATTGATTTGAGTGTAGTGGAAGTATTGTTAACAACCATTCACCTCGTACACACACCTTGTAAGCAGAAACTTTTGGAAGGTAATTTTTAGTACTCGAGACCTCGTAATATGAGCCTCTGACCTTTGTAAATCAAATCATTGTCGATGTTTTGTGCAGTGTGTCTGGTTAACAGCCACTGATCGTGTTTACATAAACCATGTGCACCGCTGACCATTCGTATCACTGTCAAACGCCTGACCTTTGACCCCTGACCTTCAGAAACTGAATCATAGAAATATGTTTAAAGTACTTGTGGTATATATTTTGGCCTCAGTCATTTTGTAGAATTTATGGCCATTATGACCTTAACCATTCTGAACGTGCGGAACTTCGTATAGTACGGTTTTGGCATAAATCTGCCTAATGTCCATTCGCCCCGTCATGAAATATTGTGTGTATGATAATTTAACACTATTTTAGTTCACATGACTTAGCACGCTTGGGTGGTTATTGAGTTTACGGGCGCGGGGATTTAGGAGTGTGGAGTATTTATTGGCAGTGTTTTGTAATATTAGTTTACTGTATTGAGAATAAAACAAGACCCACATGAGCAATTCATACGATTTTATAATAATCTTAATGGACAGAGAAGGGTAATAAAGATCTGGAAAATTGTGCGGTTTATTAAAGCACAACTAGGTGAAATGTTTCTAGAAATCAACATAGCATGCGAAAAACATCATTTTACTTCCCCTAGCGAACGACATTTACCCATTTTCGATGTTATTTAAGGAGTATGTGATTGTTAGGGTCTCGTGTTAACATTCTGTCGCTGGAATGTTTGTGCGCTGAGCGTGTTCAAGTGTTTTCCAGCGTAAACAAACTCCTTTCAGCACACAATGCTACCATATTGCGAAAAGGAACTGTCGACAATATCGTCGATATTTCGATTGTAACTCTGAAAACCAGTATAGATTTCGGCCTTCTAGGTAGAGTTGTAAGAAGCTTTGACAGCTTTCGTTGATTTCTAGAAATTATTCAGCCACATTTGCGTTTAAGTAAACCCACATTTCACCACGATCTTAATGATCCCCATTACCAACTTATTTACGATCAGAGGATTAAATAGAAATGAAAATTGTCACCACGTCTTATTCTCTGTCCACTACACTAACATTGTAAAGTTTTAATGATGACATTTCACAGTGCAAATACCTGTGCTCCAAAACTCTATAATTACCCATCTTTGATCACTGAACCAGAATGTGTAACAATTTGTACTTTACATAATTTGTATATATTGTATTTCGTAAAACTTTTGGTCATAACCCATTCTCCATATCATTAGATTTATGCATAAGCATTTTGTAACATGTTTAATACACGTGATCGGGTGACCCTCACCTTTGACCCTAGGCCTCCAAGACCCTTATTCCAGATCTCAAACTATCCACGTATGTAAGTATGTAATGAGTGTGGTCCATACCCATTAAACCAGGCTTCATACATCATACACACGAGCGTATATAAGGCCACGACGGAACACAAGACCCTATGAGATCAACCTTAGAGTCTCGTCTTCTAAAAATCATTCAGGTGCAGCACTGTCTGTGCTGTGTTTGTGGCAGACTTGTGGCCACTATTCATTTAAGTGAAGGTGTAAAATGTACACAAGCGTTAGTAGCATTACAGTATATATGACCCGGTCACCTTGACTGACTCTCGCCTCAAAGACTTACTCGAATATAGAACAATGTATTTAATGTTTCGAGTCTGTTTTCCATCCATTAATCTGGTTTACAGACACAACGTACACGGTGGCAATTACTACACGATCGTTGTTGGCAACGAGCGATAGATATCCACGCCAATCGCCATATCTATAGTCGTAATTATGGGTGGCAAGGCGACGCTGATTGGCTCACTACTTTACTTTGCGATGGAGTACTGGAACGATGGTGTCCACACAGGCTTGCGTTGGAAAGTGTCAACATTCACAAATATAGGCGGATGAAAGTTTATTCTTGCTTTAAAACTACTTGAGTTTTATTTTCCACTTCCAGAAGGGAATTACTTACGAAAAATCTTGAGAGGAATATTTTTACAAGAGTATTGCGTGTGGTGCCGGGATTCAGGATTTGTGTACTCGATGTGTAGGTTTGATTGAGAGGTTGGCCTCACCTGCCACATGTAACGAAAAGAAACGCCGCTGTGATATTCTAGTGGTACGTTCTGTTGATGTTCTGTATCATACATTTATATATCTTTAATTCAGAAACATATTTATTGAATACAGAGAACCGAAAAGTAATTGTGTAAATACGCAATTACTTTTCGGCTCTCTCCATCTCTCAGACAGACGGGAATAGCAAGCAAACAAACCCCGAATCCCGCCACCGCCAGCAATACTCTTGTAAAAATATTTCTCTTGTGATTTTTCGTAGGTAATACCTTTCTGGAAGTTGAAAATAATAGGAAAATAGTTTCAAAGTAAGAGTAAACTTTCAACTGCTTATATTTGCGAATATTAACAATTATTTCCCAACGCAAGGAGGTCCCCCCCGAGCATCGATGTGAACGCCATCGTTCCAATATTCCGTCACAGCGTCATGTCATGAGTACCAATAAGTGTCGCCTTTCCAACGCAGTACCGAGAGTGTGAATACGTCCGTCTCATCGTCTAGTAATACGACTCTTTGTGTCCTTTATCCGTGAGCAGCTATCTTGAAAACAAAGCCAGAAGTAGAATTTCATATGAGTTAACCAGCATACCTCTCTGCTATCCTGCAAGGGTACAAAATAAGTGCAAATGATACCATAGAAGCCATCTAGACGTATAACTCAAATTTAGCCACAGTATTTCTCAATGTACTTATATGATCATGAACAAATACTGTAGACTTATGAATCTATGAAGACTGGGTTTCAGAAAGATTTAGAGGTATTTGGCTAAAGGTTCGCAGTTAATTAATCCTAAACGCTGGTTTTGACTCGGGCACCACATTATGTACCGCTAAAAGGAATATCGTTTGTTCGGGAACTTCTTACTCAGAGTCCATCATTTCCCTGCTCCTGACTGTAGCGTAGCTTTGAAGCTGCAGGAGACCCATAGAAGGGCTACTGGGACTGCATAAACAATTACGAATCCCGACTCTACGTCGACACTGAAGGTAGAGGAAGGTATAATGAACTTATATATGCGCTAACTCGGAGTTTCAGTTGAAGATTCGCTACGTCTCACGTTCATTGAGCTTATTCTATTGATTTGCTTTCGAGTTCTCATGTGAATTAAAAAGCTTTTCTTCCATTGTCCAAAGGAAAACTATGTTCGGTACGGTAGTGGAAATCTCGCATGGTACTGTGATAGTTTTTTATGTAGATTGTCATGATTTTAAAGAAAATCGATGACATTCATAATGTAAGTGACATAAATATTTCGACAAGACGTAATTTCATGATTGTTTTTAGAAATGGTATGAAAGCAGACACACATAAAGGGAAGGTATTTAATGAATCATGACCGTCGATCTTTATCTGCGAGCTAAAAAGGTGCAAACAAGCAATAAGATAATCGAATTCTGAAAATTGCCAGGATTTTTTTTTTGACCCACTGAATCCCAGACTTTACCCGTCTTAACCCACTCCTGGGTCAAGAGGTCAGCCATATATAATCTGTGACCCACCCTGAATTCATTCCCAAGTGACCCGCTGGCCAGTTTCCAACTCTGACGCCGCATCAAGACGAGAGAAATTATCCACAATTTTCTGTTCCATTTTTTAGGTTACCATAACCTCATCAGCCACCCGGGTCCTCTCACCGCCACCACTGCCACCTGTTGCCTCTGTGAGCCTTACTGCAGCCGAGGCCGTCGCCTTCAGGAACCCTCTGTAGCCATCATCTCCATCCGTTTTCACCACAACCACCACCGCCTACGAAGCGCTCCCATACCACCACCGCCAACCTCGCCACCTCCATCAGCTCTGTGATGGTAAGTAGCTCTCTGTTCTCTGGAAGTAGCGATCCTTGTTCCCACTCCTGGTGTATGTGTAAACACTCAACACAGTGGCTGAAGGTCCTCCACATTCGCGGTTTCAATCTGCTTCAGACCAGTCCCAGCGGTGAGGTAACTCTCGTGTCGGCCAGGCTGCTCGAGTTGTTCGAAGCTACTCTGAGCTGAGGACTCGAACGAGCCTCTTCGAAGCTAGGCTGCTCGAGCTGTTCGAAGCTACTCTGATTTGAGGACTCGAATAAGCCTGTTCGAACTGGTGTCAAACATGCTTGTGTCATCCTTTTTTTTCTCCTTCTCCAATACCACATTTCTTTTAAAGTAGTTCCCTTCAACATTCATATCATTTGCTCCCACAGATGAAATGCACAGTAGATAATAAATATACCTAATACTTGGGGAAAACTGAAGGACAAAAAACGTTAGTAAATCATTGCCCGGAGATTACCTCCAAATCCTTGCGTTTCGTAGGTGACTGAAATGGGGATAGGAGCGGGGAGCCGAAGCCCCCTTCACCACATATTGTATTTCAATATATTATATCTGGGGATGGGGGAGAAAGAATATTGCCCACGTATTCCCTGGGGTGTCTTAGAAGTCGACTAAGAGGGGTGGGAACGGGGGGCGGCTGGAAATCCTCCCTTCCTGTATTACTTTCCAAATGAAGGAACAGAGCAAGGAGTTAAGTGAGGATTTTCCCTCTATGGCTCTATCATCTGTTCTTGACGCTATCCCGCCCATGCGGGAAATGAGGAGAATATATGTAAAAAAATCTACGGTGAGAACTCCTCGAGGCGTCTCTCGTGATCGAGACCTGTAGTACAGCCGACATAACTGACTGGGAATCACCTTAGCCAGGGAGAACGTCCCTGAAGGCTGAGCCAGCGATAGTGCTCCTGTTGGGTGATTATCTTGTCATGATTAGGTGGCGCTCGCCAGTGCTGGGGGTAGAGGCAGTCTGCCGTGTAATCGAGGTGTCAGATGATTGAGGACAGTTGCGCAATGGTTGTAGGCTTCGTGTCTAGAGGGTGGACGACGGAAATGTGTACGTAACGTCCAATCGGAGTCACTGCGACGACGTCGTAGCGATGACTACTATGGCGAGTAAATTTGAGAGTGTTGTAGTTTAGCCCCGACACCTTATTTACTGTAGAATCTTGTAGATTTTCAAATGGAGTCGTCGTGTTTCATAATGGAATTAAGATCGGGGTAGCATCAATGACATATTTCCTTCCCCTACGATCTTTAAAAAGTCGTTAGTACTGGTCTACGATGGTCAAGGAAAACGTGGAGTGAGCTTCCCTAAACGTGAAACCTTCGAACTGAAATCAGGAGAAACTATGAAAACGTCAACTGCCTTCTCTTCACAGTGGATTTCTATCGTCTTATCTGAAAATATATAATCTCGATCTCGTGTCATGTTGTTACTGTCTGTTTTCCTGGGATTCGGCTGACAATGCGTTCTCAGATCGAATCTGCTTGTACACATGTTACTTAACGTAAAACTAGTTAAAACATTTCTGAAAATTAACAGAACCTATAAAAATCTTACCTGACTTTCCTTAGCTGCCAAGATTTATCTGAATTTTCAGTACAAAGTGGAAACTATATATCTGCATTTTACTTTCGCAATCTGCTTGGTGTCACATGCCCAAATGTTTGCAGTGAATCCGATGAAATCCCTTGCATCTACAAGAACACAAACATCGCTAAGCAACTGCATGTAAATGGAGACAATAACAATCATATTCTTTTATCAAATATATCTCATATAAGAGCTGCTAGAGGAAGTTACATGAGGTTTTCATGTCTGTTGATTTACACAAGTGTTCCCGTTGGTTCCGTTAACTTATACAAGTTTTTCCATACGTTCCATCGATGCACAAAATTTTCCCACAGGTTATCTTGATTTACACAAGTATTCCAACAGATTTTGTTGATTTACGCGTATTCATTTATTTCCCCACTGTCGACTTGTTTAATACCGCGGGATAAGAAACGATGATCCCAACTAAATGATCAATCATGCACGCGAAGTACATCTATACCACTAGAAAAACTTCATAATTATGCAGTTGATAAATTGGCAGGACTGAAGTGAAACTTTGCCTGAAATACCATTCCAACGTGACGTGATTACAGTTTTATCTCCAAAAATGCTTTAAAGTACTTGATGCACTAGCCAAGGAAAGTATTTCCCCAACCGTCTCCTTGAAAGAGAATAAAAGAGTGCAAAGTTCAACTGTGAAAGGTGACCAGAGTATGGTGTTCAATATGAGGCCACGGAGTTCGAAGCGACTATAGCATCATCTGCTGGGACGTACGGATGTGATAGTTTAATTCTCATTGGTGCACCTGTGAACTCTTGAATGGCTGCAAAGCAGTTTCTCTTGCGTGTGTAACTTTAAGTGAACAATAGAATATAAGATACGAACAAGTTCAGATTAAACAGCGTGGCTGATACGCTCATGGTTGACAGTTATAGGAAGATTGAATAAAAAATGACCTTAATAGGCTAATAAGGTGTGTCAGTGAGGGCCATGGCTCGGACATGGACACTTCTGGTAGGCTAACAGGCCTGTTAACCAGGGGTCATGCCCCGGACACTGACTAATTACCCTGTCAGTAAGGGCTATGGCCCGAACATAGACACTAGTCGTCAACTAATTAGGCTTGTCAATGGGGGTCATTGCACGGACATGGACACCTTTCTTTGGCTAATAGGGCATGTCACTGAGCAGGCTATGACCCAGATATGGGATATCTCGAACCTCTTTACAAATTATGACCAGATAAGTTTGTGACACCAATAGAGTTACTGTACCAATCAGGAAGACAACAGCCGTAAACAAAGGGCCCACGGACGCAAATTGGTAATCCACTATTACAAAATTCGCCTTCGAGGCGTGAAACGTACTTAAGGGTGACCTACTTTTGATGGGATGCTGAAGTGCACATCATTATGCAACTACGTGTGAAGTTACTTCATTCATCACATAATGGCTAAAAACTGACCTGTGATCTAAGACAATCTAGCTGCTTCCGAGGGAGTGAAATGTTAAGGGTGGCCTATTACTCGGTGGCTTAATTCTAGGTGGTCTATATCTGGATGGTCTATTTCTGGGTGGCCGATATATGGGTGGCCTATTCCTTGATGGCCTATTTCTAGCTGGCCTATATCTGGGTGGCCTATATCTTGGTGGCCTATTCCTGGGTAGCCTATTTTTAGGTAGCCTATATATGGGTGGCCTATATCTGGGAGGCCTACTCCCGGGTAGCCTATTTCTAGGTGGCCTATTTTTGGGTGGCTTATATGTGGGTGGCCTATTTCTGGGTTGCCTATCTCTGGGTGGCCTATTTTTGGGTGGTCTATTTCTGGATGGTTTATATCTGGGTGGCCTCTTCCTTTGGTGGCCTCTTTCTGGGTGACCTGTTTCTGGGTGACCTATTTCTAGGTGGCCTGTTTCTGGGTAGCCTATTTCTTGGTGGTCTATTTCTGATTGGCCTATATCTGGGTGGCCTATTTCTGGTTGGCCTATTTCTTGGTGGCCTACTACTGGGTAGACTACTCTTGGTGGTCTCTTTCTGGGTGGCCCACTATCGGGTGGTGTACTTCCGGGTGGCCTACTACCGGGTGGTCTATTACTGGGTGGCTTACATCTGGTTGGCCTGCTACTGGATACTGAAGCGCTCATCAGTATGCATCTGCATATGAAGTTGTCATCATCCATCAAAGAGTGGCTGAGAACTGAGCTCTGGCCTTAAATTCCACCAATGTAGACTCCTACAGCACACAGACGTAGATGGTGAAGGGAAGGGTAACATTCCTTCCCCTAGTTCCTGAAAGCGAATTAAGTAGGATTCAACATCTCTGTAGTGTAAACCAAAATGGGGTCTTATTTGGTGCCATTTAAATGTCTGAAAAATTGAGTTGCCTTTGTACCTAATGCCAGAGAGGAATAACACTCCATCTAAAACAGTGAAGAAATTTGGAGACAAATTCAGTTCTGTAGGTTCCATATAACTCACCGAACCAGTGATACAATGTGGATGAGTCTTTTGGTGCTAACTACTGTATGCGTTTTTAAGTTAACAAATAAATTAGAGAAGATTCTTTCGTGTTATAAGGTTACCAGAACTTACTGACCCTCAATAGTATTGTCCCTATCGCCGTCATCATCGTTGTCACTGGTCGACCACCATCACCATCATCGATAATGGGCCTCTTCGGTGCCATCATCCTCGTTGTTTTCACAGTTGCTACCTCACCGTCACAGAAATCTTCTCCTTCAGGGAACACCTTACATCACCGTTACCTTTTTCCCTCAGCACACCCTCGCCGCCCTTGCCACAGACTCCTTCAGGAAACACTTGCCCAACCAGCGTCGCTCTCCTCCTCCAAGATACTACCCTCAATACCACCGTCACCGACTCCATCATGGAATATTGAGTACCATCGTCGCACTCTTCCCTTAAGGTACCCCGTGACCACCTTCCCCAGCCTACCATTGGGTAATCTCGCCTCCACAGGCGCTGCCTCCCTCGCCATCCGGATAACCGATGGCTTACTGGTAATCCTCATTGTCATGGCGACCTCAGCTCCCTCTCTTCGTACACGTGGAAAAGCACCTGCCAACAGCACCGTCCCAGTGGGCTTGCCTCTAAGACCCGCATCCTTACTCAGCCACAGTCTAGTTTTGCCGATGATCAGTTGACTTTCTCAGCTACCGCCCCGCTCAAGCGATCCGAAGCGACTCGGACCTAAGGGTTCGAACGAGCTTGTTCGAACCGCTGCCAGACGAGTTTGCTTTGCAGCTGTTATATTTTCACCGCACAAACACAGATTGTTTTAATCTATAGAAAAAATTGACCATTGTTCCACTTCACTATCGTTTAACTATGACTTGATTCAGAGCCGACTGAGATCCTAAACAAATAATAAACGTGCTTGATACTGTGGAGACTTTAGTGGGTATCTGTTCGGAGGGCTCAACTGTGTCAGTCTTGGAATAGTCAGTCGTAAATGAGTCGGTCTGGTTGCTTATGGGGTTCTTGGAAAGTAGCGATGAGAAGCCCTCGTTTTGTTGCTGTCTCTGCGTAGGTACACGAAGTTGCAGTTTGAAACTGAAGCTGCGGTATGGCTTATGTGCAAGAGGCGTTCGCTCCTATCATTTGAACAGCGAGGTGGTTTTGGATGGGTATATCCACTCGTTGCTTCATTTTCTGCTGGTCTCGTTTCGGTAACTGCTGTCCAGAGAACTAGTCCTGTCGTGTCTAGGTCTCGACCAAGCAGACACACCAGAGTGTTGAATACAGGCATCGAGATTGGGCGAGGACGGTATTCAAGTCTACGAGTAAAGAGACTGGTATCTCGCAGTGCTGGTAGTTTAGCGACGCCTTGTAAGAGTCGTACTACTCCGCCTCAGAATGACTGTGAAACACATTTGCATTATGTCTTATAAACGAACACTTCACGACATAAATGCTGTTGCAGAGAAGATCCTAGCTTATCCAGGACTGATACTAAAGCTTTTCCCCACTAGGGTTGTGTCTAGTAAAAGCCACTTCTTTTTTTTTCCATTTATTGTGTACCGTCAGAACACACACAGTTGTCACAAGCACCTGTGTATTAGTGTGCATAATGTGTGTCATGTGTAAATTGCTTAAACCTCTGGAATTAACCTTGGCGTTGGCAGTGATTTGATATGAACCTCATCCATCTGTTAATGGGGATCAAATCACAACTCAAATAAATTGCATGTCATCTGGTAGCCAGTGGATTCATAGACGCATATCCATCAGTGTGGTAAAGCGTCAGTAATAAAAAAACTGGAGAAGAAAAGACGAGAAATCGTTGAGGACCTCAAGACCTGACATCCGTATGTTGTTCCCAAAGTTGGCTTCCATGGACAAGAGTCTAGCAGTAGGGTTCAAAATTGCCCAGATCTTGTACAGAGTCTTGTTTCGAATGTGGCAGGTTTGGAGCAACCCATTTCCCTTACCCCTCCTCTGAGTTTGACAAACTGTGCTATATGCTGCTTTTCTGAGGTTGGCTTGATTTGAATGAATACTGGATTGTCTTCTTCACCATGCGCTAAGAACTTTATCATCAAACTTCTTCCTTTACCTGTCAACCGCCTTTAGTATATTTCTGCAAACCCATCTGTGGGTTAGTGATACAAGTTCCAGACCTCTTTCTAAAGATTGTAACATGAAGTAATGTAACTGTGTCACAGCGGCCGGTAGATTGACTACCAAGAAGGTATGTCTAGTATAGCATGTCTCATGAATAACCTCGCAAATTAGCTGCAGCTTAATGTGCAGAGGATGTGTGGACCAGGCGAGTGCTTTGAAACCTGTGTGTGAGAAATGCTTTGTGAAAGGGAGGGATTTGTATGTGGCATCAATGGATCTGACGGAAGCGTATTATAAGTGTTTATACAAGTGCTGTATGGAAGGTGCTACTGATATATGGAGTGGGAGAAAAGCCACAAAAAGTAGTACGAAGTTTGTATCGAGAGAGTACGGCGCGTATGCAAGTAGCATGAGAAATGGATGAGTGGTTCCAGATGACGGTGGGTCTATATCAAAGATGAGAGATGTCACCCTGGATCTGGAATGTTTATGGATGGAGTGCCTAGAGAGGTACACGCGAGACCTTTGGAAAGATGGGCGGCTCTGCAGTGTGTGGGTGGTGGTGCAGCCAAGGAAATAAATCAGCTACTGTTTGCGTACGACAAGGTCCTGGTGGCAGACTCGTGGGAGAAACTGCAGAAGCTAGTGTCTAGTGTCTGAGTCTGAGGGAGTGCGTGAGAGGAGGAAGTCGAGGGGTAATGTGATTAAAAGTAAGGTTATGAGGTCTATCAGGGTGGAAGGACAGATTGGTTTGGTTGTTTGACTGAGTGAAAAGAACCTGAAGGAAAAGGAATGTTTTGGAAAACGTGGGAGTGGCCAGGAAGTATGGGAAGTAAATCATAGGGTGGGTGAGGGGGCAAAAGTCGTGGGTGCATCGAGGAGTATGTGGAAAGAGAGGCTAATGTCTGTGAGGAACAAAGATGGCTATGTTTGATGGTATAATAGTCTCAATGGTGCAGTATGAGTAAGAGTAATGAGGTCTAAATAGAATAAAAGAGGGTGGATGAGTTGTTAAATGAAATGCTTGAGAGTAATATGTGATGTGAGAAGGGTTGATCGTGTGAGGAATGATAATATAGGAGAGAGTTGTGATAGTAAGCAGAATGTGACCGATAGAGCTGCATGGGGTGTGCTGAAATAATATGGATATATGGAGAGAACGAGCGAGAAAAAGAAACTAAGAGGAGGGGAAAGACAGTGAGTGAGATGGATGGATGGAGTGGGAAATGCTGAGAGTTATTGGCGTCTGAATATGCAGGAGGGTGAGGGGCATGCAAGTAATATAGCGAATTTGAGCGATGTGAGATACAGAGGCCGACGAGCTGTAAATGGGTTGAATCAGGACAATATGAAATAGTCAAGGAAAATCACAGGAAGGTCTGTGGGGCTTTCCTGTAGTTATGGGGTTTTCGTTTCTGTCCATTATACAAGACAGAGGTGTGGATGAGAGCAAATGAGGCTGTTCTTCGTCTGCTTCTGGCGTTAGATCGCTACATGGGAGTTTAGTTTATTTTACGTACGAGTATTACACGTTCTGATACAGAGACATTACCGAGATGCCCATGAATGGACTTCAAGCTTTCTCGTGGATTCGAGTGTGTTCGCGCTGTCCCACCCTTCTTGACCCACAGTGTGTGGACACAGGAACGTACAGCTACAACGGTGGCTGAGGATGGACAGCTTTTCGCTCATCGTTGGTACAGTGGTATGCTGTCCAGCATACCGTTATCGGTTGTCTTGGTTCGATTCTTGGGCATACAATGGTGATACTGTTTATATAGTATGTGTTCTTCGTGCTGGGATGTGCCGAGCGGACTAGGGGCCCCAAACTGTTTTTCTTTATTTTTTCTCGTCCCTCATCCCCCTTTTCTTTCGCGAGTTCCATTTCTGTTCTTTTGTTATGCGTGTTGTAGTCCTTGAATGTCTGAAGACCTTTTATTTGGCTCTATTTTGTGTGTGCCTTTATAACTGCCCATAATCGAGTACCATAAGTGATACTACCCGTAATAAGACTCGTATACCCGAGTGAATGGCATAGTGAGTAATTCTGAATCATTACATACGTTTGAGAGTGTGCCTCTCATCGATTGTCACCTGATAGCTCATGATGATGGCCTCGGTAGCAGGGGTTGAGCCCCCGATACCTCTGAGAGACGGGAGATCCCGAGGTCTGGGGAGATCATAACATAAGGAACATCCTGAAGGGCAAACGCGATGATGGTATAACTTTCGATACTACTGAGTCAAGGCTTAGGAGGTACTCTCGTCACCCTCGTCGCCGCCCTCTACAGGGTATTCCTTAACCATCGCCACACACCGCCGTCGTGTGAGTAATTAGTGTTGTGTAGTGTAGTAATGTTATATCAGCCATTGTGAATTAGTGAGAACGGTTCTGATATTAGGATAATCTTGACTGCCTCCAGGTTTTCAAAAGAAAATTTCAATTGTCGGTTATAACTTGACCCGGACGGCCCTCTAGTAAGCGTGGCAGTTGATAGGCCTGACGGTCAGATAACCAGCCAGTAGTTACGCTTTAATCCCATAAGTTCACTGTACTGCTCAGGCGAGCGACAATTGTGCAATAGCATGTGAATAATATCTAATGATTGTCATTAACATCTGAATATCTATACTAGTTTACAGTATCTGTGTCTTGGGTTAAATGCGCTAATGTAGTTTTGCACTGAATGGTGATTTTATTTTCCAACAACACTTTCAAGTTATTCTTTTAGAGTTTAGGTTACATTGTTTATATTGAGAAATTTGTACTCACACACACACACACACACGTATCTTTATTCTGTTATGATGATCAGATAACTTTTTTCATCAGATTGTTTCTGACTTTCTCAAGTTGTGTAACATCTTTATACATAACTGGGGAGGGTGTGTAAGATACTTCCAAGGCTTGTTTCAATTTTTTTATTTGAATCCATCAAATCATCTTCAGAAGCGTGTGGAGAGGCTTGTGGAGCAGCTGGGAATGATTGCGAGACGATGAATGTGGCTGAGTAATACCTGTGGACGGACGTGCGTTTAGTGCTGCGCGCTCACTGGTTGTAACGCGTTGCTGGGGCATGTAGCAGTAGTATCCTGTCTTGTCCCATGTTCTGGTTGTTGTTCCCCGATAAATAGTGCTTCGGGGATGTGTTGGCTTCTTGTGCCTTGTTCACGGCGTAGTGTCCTTATAGATTTAACAATTCTCTCCTCTCGTGTGAGGGCAGTGTTTTGTTTCTTGGTGACATGTAGTTTGATGAAGCCTTCTTGTAAGTGTAGGGTAAGTCTTCTGGATAGTTAACAGGTTGTGCTTCCCACGAAGTTCATGTTGTTAGGGATCTTGCAGTCTCCTTATTGACATTAGAGTTTGTAACCTATGTTGGATTCTTGAAATCTGCCTTGCATTTTGTATCGCTGGATGTTCATGACAAGGTTGCTTGTATTTTCATTTTTGTAATAGATATCTAACACGACTTTTTTTTTGTGTGTCTGGTTGATGTTTCGGGAGATGGTCTTCCATCATAGGACACCACACACCTGGATACGTACATGGTAGCGTGAAGACGCCTAAGCTAAACAAACCTTCACCCCCCCATCATTTCTCAGGTCACCACTCCAACATACATCACTGCCAAAGAATTTGACATCATCATGATGAGGTGCCTTCCAGGAAAATATGTAATCAACTCCGCGGGTGAATTCCTCCAGATCCCTCGCTCCGCTGATCCAGATGGGCTTTGCGTAATCTCTTGATGTGGAAAGCTTATTTGCTAACGTTCCCATAGACCACCATCGACTTCATCTGCGAAAACGTAAACAACCATCCAGAAATACACCCACCAAGCATCCCACGCACCGCCATACAGCAACTTCTGAAACTCTGCACTACACAGGCTCCATTTCGATACATAGACGGCACCTTATACTACAAGGTAAGAGGAGCGGCCTTGGGCTCGCCACTAAGGAGCACGTTTGCCTCATTCTACATGTGCCACTTTGAAAACAATGCCCTACAGGATGACTCACTACACCCATCTACATACTGCAGATGCGTCCATGACATCTACGTAGTCGACAGAAGTGAAACACACCTCAGCCACATTAAGACAGCGATGGAAGAGAAATCGATTCTGAAATTCATTCATGAACTGGGCCTCAGCAAGATGCCATTCTCAGATCTCATGGGGAATGGCAACATCTATGGCAACGTAACCTCAATTCCCAAGAAACCCAAAGTACCCAACTCTCCAGGACCGGAGTCATTGATTGTGTGTTACACCGAGCATACAAGACTGCATCTAACTTGTGTATATTCCATAAAGAAGTACAGCTTATTAAACAGACCCTCATCAACAGAGGCTTCAAGAACTCCGACTTGCCAAACAGCTAAAATACTTCATACAAAAGAAGCTCAGAGCGGCAGAAACTATGAGTAAGGCAACAGCACACTAAATATAGTACTGCAGCCAGTACCCAGCATCGCCTAGCTATTCTCAATCATTCCCAGCTGCTCCACCTACCTCTCAACACGCTCCTGAAGATAGTTTGATGGATTCGATTTGCAACGTCGAAACCACCCTTGGAGGTATCTTATGCGACTTACCCCACCATGTAAAGAGAGATGTCATACAACATGAGAAAAATGGAAAGAATCAGATAAAAAAACATTTATCTGGTCATTTTGAGAGAATGTTTGCAAGAGCAACTGTAACCCATACACACACACAGAGACAGATATATATATATATATATATATATATATATATATATATATATATATATATATATAGAGAGAGAGAGAGAT
>JAUUDW010028292.1:0-17189 GCA_032361385.1 Panulirus guttatus | reverse complement strand
ATGATAATCACAAATAAAATCCTCTGACATCGATAAAGAAAAAAAATAAATAATGCCATCAGTAAAGAAAATAATAAAAAAGAAACGAGGATCAATAAAACTCAGAGTTATTCTCCTTGGAAACTGTTATTTCAAACAAAGCTTTAGTAGTAACACTTAAAATCATACATATGGAAACACAGGTCAACACTTATTTAAATCAACAAGGAAATATGGAACATTCCAAATGCGCAGAAATGCGAGCAAAAGAAAAAAATTACCCAGAACATTTATACGAATACTTAAGAGACACGAAGTTAAAAATAGGAATATAATTCTTACAAAATATAAGTGTCGGGACGTATCTATTACAATGAAATTCATAATGCGGATATACAGTGTGTATTAATTCATCGTAAATTATACAGATTCTAGTTCAATGGGCTGCAAGAGGCGGTCAGAGTATACAGCGCTGGTGTACAGAACGTGAATGTACACAGCAGGGGAGAGTGCACATAACAGATGAAAGTATACACAGCAGGTAAGGGTGTATACAGATGGCGAACGTGTACACGGGTGAGTATTCAAAGCCCTTGTACACAGCAGTGAAGGTGTACACAGCCCGGATAAACAGCATTCGAAAATCTACACAGCCGTGAAGAACAGCACGTGATTGCGTACACAGCTTGTAAAGGTGTACACACTCCTGGTGCACAGCAGGTGAAGGTGTACACAGTAAATGAGTGTACACAGCCCTGGTGCACGTTAGGTGAGGATGTGTACATCAGGAATGCGTGTACGCAGCAGATGAGGATGTACACAGCTCTGATGCACAACAGGTATGGGTACGCACAATCTAAGAGCACACTAGACGGGCGTACACAGGAGATGAGGGTGTACAAAGCCCTGGAACACACCAGGTGAGGATGTACAAAACACGTGTGTACACAGCAGGTGAATGTACAGCAGGTGAGTGTACCCAGCCTTGATGTAAAGCAGGTGTCGGCTTGTACAGAAGGTGCGGGTGTGCATAACAGGTGATGATGTACACCACAGGTGAGGAAATACAAACTAGGTGAAGATGTACAAGGCAAGTGAGGGTGTACACAGCAGGTGAAGGTGTACAAAGAAAGCGAGGGGTGTACACATCCCTTGAACATTGCAGGTGAGGGTACATAGCACAGGTGAGGATGTACACAGTATATTAGGGTGTACTTGGCAGGTTAAGGCATACACAGCAAATAAAGGTGTACACAGCAGGTGAAGGTGTACACAGCAGTTAGTCTACACATCAGGTGAGGATGTACACAGCAGGTGAAGTTGTACACTGCAGTTAGTGTACACAGTAAGAGAGGATGTACACAACCGTGGTGCAAAGTAGATTTTACTCATTTTTGGAACAATATTCAAGGATGTAACTATCTATGGTACAGCTGATGAGGGGGTTCTGGCACTACCAGAAGCAGCATGTACAGCCCTTGATGCAACCAGAGGTGGTGTACACAACCCCTGATGCAACCCCACGTGGTATACACAACCCATGATGCAACCAGAGGTGGTGAATTCCAGTCTTGGTCCAACCAGTGTTGGTGTATCCAGCTCTGGTACAACCAGTGTTGGTAAGACCAACACCATGATAAGGCGTCCCTGAACCCATGGCGTTGGCATGGGATGTTGCGCACGCACCCTTTGGCGGCAACAGAGGGAGATGAAGTAAATCCAGATGGAGAGGGTCTTCACAAAAACCAGAGCTCTTTGTGAGTCACCAGAACTTCCCCTGGAATAGTTCTTGGGGTCCTCAGAAACAGCTACAGCTCCCTGTGAGTCCCTGAAACTTCCCAGGAGTGGTTCTGCGGAAGCGGACTCTCGTATATGTTAATGTGGTTGAGTCCCTCTATCTGGACGTACTTGGCAGGAGTGGCTGGTCTGGAAAGCTTAGCAAGCTCTTCCTGGATCCTCTTGGCCTGCTCCTCCAGCTGTTGCACCTGTTTCTGCTGCTCCTCCTGCTGGCGGAGCTGCTTCTTGAACTCCTCATAGTCCTGCCGCATGTGGGGGTTCTTCTCCATCTCACTCTCCAAGTTAGAGAAGAGATGTTTGGTGAGTTGTGTGTTGAGGCCACGCATAAGCATGATGGTATATGACCCCACCACCACCATCACTATCAGAGCTTGGAAGAGCTTCGCTGCCTCCACCATCACTGTAACCCTTCAAATACCAATCATAGATTCCAAAGTAACTGTGGTTTTCACACACACAGAAACTATTACAACAATCATCAGTCTTCCACTACAACACCAAATTCTGGTTGATGTGACATCAAAAAGTATTTCAGCTTCAGAAAAACTACCTTGACAGTAGTTTTCAGAAACAGTGGACAGCCTGTCGACACCACTACAGCTGTCTGTTCACTATCTAATCTTCAGGTGTTGGTAGCATCATCACAAATTCATTGGAGTCATGTGGCTTCTCATCTGAAAAGAAGGTCCTGGAGTGTGTCACCACACTTCTACAGGCTTTGGCAGTATCATCATAACATTCTTGCTCAAACTGTACGGCTCCTCAGCTGAAGAGAAGGCCCTAGGGTATGTCCCACCACTTCTGAAGGCATTGGGAGTATCATCACAATGATTTGGCTCACACTGTTTGGTTTTTCAGTTGAAAAGGAGGTTCTGGGGTATGTCCTACCACCACTGCTTGCATTATCAGTAAAGTCACAATGTTCTGATTTGCATAAGTTCCTTATACGAAGAGATCCTCAAGCATGCTCCACCACCTCTGGAAGTGTTGACGGTACTGTCAAAATGGTTTGGCTCATTACAGTATGATTCCTCAGCTGAAAAGGAGGCTCTGGAGCATGTCCCAAAATTTCTGGAGCTGAGGCAATCCGAAGGTGAGGAACATGACAAAGGACTGGGCATACACAAAGTACTTCATGCTCTCCACAGCCCGGGGGTTCTCAGCCCAGCTGGTCCAGGTCTCCTCCCCATCGCCACCAGCTGCCTCACCACTGGCCTTGCCATCCTTGCTCTCGTTCTTAGAGGTATCGACGTCTTTCACTAGTGCCCTGTCCTCACGGCGACGTTCCACCTCAAACTCTGGTGTTCTCCTCCCCATCACACCTTCCTTCAGGACAAAGGTCAACTCCTCACTCTACCACTACCTGATGCACATGCACACCTCACAGGTAACTCCTGAGTGAGCCAGAGTCATCTGCAATGTTCACTGATGGCACAAGAAACTGCTGCAGGATCCAAGCGAGTGACAGGAGTGACTGTGGGAGAGTGAGTGGCCTGGGGCAGTCACCTCGTCAGCCATGGATGGATGAGGGAAACCTTACAACCTCAAAGTCACTTCTTCCCCCCCTCCCCACCACCACCACAACCATTATCTGTGCCCCCCCCCCTTTCAACATCTCACATACGGTTCTACACCCTGTAACCTTTACTTCAGCTACTTATTATAGCCACCTCAATTCACTCATACTGCTGTTATTTTCCCCACATCAACAGTTTGGTACTCCAACAATGTCAACACTAGCTTTGGCACTCTAACCATATCAACACTTCCTGTGTGACTCTAAATCAACATCAACTCTCCATTTTAATAATTTCAAGGCTAATCTTTTCTGAGCACTGCAACAATAACAGTACATCTTGATCCATGCCAACACTGCTACTCCAACATCCATGTCAAAAATACTTAGCTAACCCATTTCTTCCAATACTAACTCTACTACTTCACCTCCACCAACATTCACTGCCCTATTCTACTTATGAACTGGTAACTCTTACATCATAAGCTTCCTCCCATATCAACAAGAAAAAGTTATCTTCTTCAACTGGATCTAGCCATGTCAAGACAAATTCTAATACACCGCAGACACAAACCATTCACTATAGTCAATTCGTGTGCAAAAAATCTAAAAATACTTGTGGCCAAGAGACCACAGCCTTAAACAGACTAATTTAGAAGATGAGGATTGTAATTTTGTCCCAGATCAAGCTGAGGAAGCAGACATAAGCCTCCCAAACACACTTGACATTATGTAAGCATTATATATAAAACGTCTGATAGAAGACATCAGGATACAGTAAGGGACCCAATGGTACCACCACTACAGAGGGAATGCCAGGAGACAGTAAGGCACCTGACAGCAGCACCAAAACAGGAGAAACTGGAATACAAAAAGGCACCACAGTGAGATGCTGGGATACTGTAGAGAACCACTGTGAGATACACTGGGATACAGTAAGGCATAACTGTGAGAGACGCTGGAAATTAAGGCACCATAACAGGATGGACATCAAGTACAGTAAGGCATCAGATGGCAGCACTATCACAGAAAGAGTGCTGGGATACAGTAAGGCACCACTACAGGAGGGATACCACAATTCAGTTACACACCTGAAGGCAGCAAATCCACAGGAGGGGGAAGGTAAAGGTTAAATGTGGCCAATGGCTTCGGGGCCTTCATGGGAAGACCCAGTAATGTCTGCTGCTAGCCTGCCCACCACCACCACCACTGTATGGTAATTGATTTGTAACATGTCCTGCTTCAGAGACAACCTGGATATACAGGATTTCCATAACATCCCTTGCTATCCCAAAAGGTAACTTTTACAGAAAGGGTGCAATCATTACAGGACAATAAAATGAAAAATTTTTGAAAATTAAACATTTCTAAATCAGCAAATCTATGATCCTGAGCAAGCCTTATCCAAAGCCTTACAGAAATTATTTCCTCTCTTTATCTTGAATATCAAATTAACAACCTTTAGCCCTTAGGGTACACTGTGCTCCTCCATAAGTCTGATGTATGGACTATGTAGTGGAGTGAAGCAATGTCCATACTGAACTTTAATCCGTTATTCCCACACATGAAAAAAAGGGAAAAGATTTAAACTATTAATGAAAAACTGGTAATAATAAAACAATAAAATATAATAATAAATGAAAAACAAAAAATGCATTATGAAAAACACTATGATTACATTAAGAATATACTGGCATAAACAGCAATATGGGTGTATGGTAAAACATCAGTTATAAAGGGATCCTACAGCATTTACCTCCATAATATTTTTCAAATAAAGCACAAACAAGACATTGACTATCCATCAGATTTTTCAGGTATTTTCCTGTAATACACAGAGATACAAAATCTCATTTACTACAGAAAAATAATTCACAATAACCAGTACCACAATATGCATATTCAATAAAGTTCCAAACGAAAATATCTTTATCTGTTTACTTTATGCTGGAAATACACCAATTGAAAATATTCAAGTACCTTTTTGCCAAGCACTACTTTTCTGATAACTGACTACCAAAGCTGTTTGTGTCTGCAGTCCTCAGGCCTTTCCAGCAATTCAGCTGGGCAGATCAGGCATAATAAAGAAGAACATCCAAGTCCTTTCTTGAAAATTTTCAAAGAGCCACCCTACAATGATTATCATTACTGCTATTAGCAGCAAGAGAAGTCTCACCCCTATATGCTTTTACTGTTTCCTAAAATTCTCCAACTGCATTTACAATTTGACGGGTTCACTGTTTACTCCTTTCATCCCTTTCAATCCAGTATTGAGTTAGTCTTCTAAATACATTTGAGATCTGACCATCCAGTGTTTCCCATGTACATTCTCTCTCCATTAATCTTTTCTCTTTCATGTCACAGATTCCAGTCACAGATAAGAGTCTTCATCAAAGCTGGACTTTACCTGAAACATTTAAAAATTTTCTATGTAACATTTGTGTTGCATACAGTGCAGCATAATTACTGGGAGTTTAATGAGAAAGGGTGAAAATATTTGAAAAATAAAAGCATCTGTGTGAAGTTTCAAAGTCACAGGTGACATTTATTTCAAGTTATGAACCAGATTAAGTTTAAGGCTGAACATTTTTATAGGAGCTTAACACAAGCAAAATCCTACGTAGTCATGGGTGATATACTATTTAATTCTTATACTCTGGGAAATAACTGTAATAAGTTTCATAACCATATGCTTTATTTAAAATCTTACAAGTTATTACCAAGGTTAATTTGCAGGTTAAAGTGCTATTGTTGACGACAGAAAGATGAATAGATGGTCACATGGTTGACAGAGGGACAGACAGACAATGGACGACAAAGACAGACCAACAGTGGACAAACAAACGACAGACGACAAAGACAGACCAACAATGGACAAACAAACGACAGACGACAAAGACGATGGTCAATGTGATCTCCAAGCATCTGCCATTCTATGCAGGAAGCGGAAAATTGGGCTTATTGGTAGAGAAGTAGAGAAAAAGAAACATTAGCAGGCAACCTAAAACAGGGCATATTTATGGAGAAGTGAAGAGAGAAGAGAAAAAAATTATCTAAGAGTTTTGGAGTGAGTGGAAAATCTGCCTTTCAAAACGAGACAGGTCACAACCATTATGAAAGACTCAAAAAGGCAGAGAGTTCTTGTGAATACTTTCTGCACTTCCAGCTGTGCCCAACACAGTATTGTAATCTAAATCCGATTAAACTGATGTAATTCATGAGAAAGATTTTCACCACTTAATATACTCTTTCCACATCTTACGTAATAACCAACAAATTAGATTAAGCATACTGAAAGGCATACATAAAGAATATTAACAATTACAGACAATATTTCCACAACTGTATTTTAGTAGATGACTATTACTGATTGTTTTTGTATCACTGTACTCACTTATAATGCTAATATACCTAAACAAATCCATTATCTTTCTTCTTTTTGTATTCATTGTGAAGAAAGTCACAAAGTACAAAGTCAGCACAATGATTAGTTCCAGACTTTTGCCATAAGTGAAAAACATATGACCCCATTCAATTTTCATTCATCCAGTACAGATTTTTCAAAACACATTCTGACATTAGAAATTATCTTTCTTTTATAATGTACTGTTTGCTAACATGCGCAGTTCATATTATGCACTTATTGTGGTTAGCCTTATGGTTTCAATCTGAAACACGATCTGAGTCCAGAAAGTCAAAACCACCCGTCAGTTCCAGTATGGCATTGATTGTGCTGGATATCACTCATCGTAAAGTTCAGAATTAACAAAAATAACAACAAAAGCAATTAAAAAGAAATATGACAAATCACATGACAATGATAAGCAGTTCAATATGATCAAGGATTTTGCTGTTTCATCGAATATGTTGATTTTGATGTTTTATCGAATGTGTTAATCTTGTTCCTACTTGGAATGATTACGGTCTTATCCTATTACTGTAACTCTATTCCTACAAAGACACTATCAAAGCCTTTCTCTTTCAATACAGAATAATTCAAGACCTACCATTAGGCACTATAATCTGAACATCAGGTAATGTAATTAGGATAATGAAAGGATCAGTGTTCTCAAATTGCAAAACAGACAGTCAACCTATACATATCATATACCAGTAAACACCTGAATCATTAAATGGCTTTAGATCTAACCCAAGTCTGTCCTATATCAGAGACACAATCTTTGTTCAATGGTTATGTAAGAAACAAATTGCTTTAGCTAACCAAAACTATTGGTGAAAAACCTAAATCTTAGCTGGGAGCATTTGTATCACGATAATCAGGTATGACACATAAAAACCTGGAGAATACCTTATTTCAACAAAATACAGTTTTGCCTTATGAAATTTTCGTTGCATTTTACTAACTGACACCTGAACACGAGACTAACACATATTACATATCATTGCCATCATGGCTACTGAATCTGTTACAAGCTGAAAAATTTTCCATATCAAGGGTATCCAAAAACATTTACAGTACTGTATCTTGAACAGGACAAAAGTCATACAACGGTATTGAGAAATACATATTGCAGAGATGGCAATGGAGTGAGGGTTGTAATGGAGTGGTAGTGGCAATGTATTTAGAGTGGCGAAAGTATCAATGTTCGAAAATTTCTAACAGATAGTCCGTAGGAACTTGAACACGGAAGTTGATTTTTCTAGATGAAACACAATAGCATTAACAACGACACTAACATACCATAATACAACTAAAAATTTTAAAGCCATTAAAAAAAATGTTGGAGGCTTGTCTAAACTTCTTCAGCTCAGACTGGAAACAAGCTGTAGTGCTGTTCCATTTTTTTATCAGCCAGGCTGTTTGAGGCAGTTGCCGGCTGGCCTAAGTACCTTCCACAACCTGACTGATCAGGTACACAATAATATATAGATACTTTCGTACCAAATTTTCAAATGTCTAAACAAAGCAGTTTCTAAACCTTCAAGAAGTCATTTAGATTTTGGGTTCCGAATGTTTACGATGTTTTTATCACTGTATCTCTGGTACATCGTTATTTTAATGGCACCACCTTCTGATGTCTTTATTTCATTTTATGCCACTAAGATATTATGTTGTCAATGCTGACTGTGAATTAGCCATTCCAAACTATATATCTCCCATCTGTGCCACACAGTGTATAATCTGATTTCAGTAATTTCCAGTGAGTCTGAAGTTAGTAAGGGCAAAGAATAATATTTACACATATTCTGAATTAAAAATTCAACCCACCTTGAGAGGTGGTGCTAATATACAACAGAATTCTCATTTGGATGGTATAAATCATCTGTAATGTTACCATCCATTTTTACCTCTTTTGTCTTGAAAAGTCACACAATTCAGCAAAACATTTTTGAAGAAGCATTACCATAATTGTTTTGTTGTGTTCACTGAAGGTCAGGTCATCTGAGTTAATTACTCTAAGATATTTTACATTTCTCTTCCATAATAGATGGTAGTTTGTTTGCAGCCAGTGTTCTACCTGTTTTTCATTTCTCTTCCTACCAAAATCAAGCAGTTGAAATCTACTTTCATTAAAGCAAAAGGCAACACTAAAACACTTTATCAATGCCCAACAATAGTCTCTCAATTTCCTATGAAGGTGAAATGTCCACAGTTTCTTTGGTATCATCAGGAAATGATGACACAAAGCTGTGGTTTGCGTCTAAATTCATAAGACACAGCAGTGGGGATCATACAGTTTCTTTGGAGAGAAAAACTTAGTATCTAAAATTTTTGCTAGCCCAAAATTCCCTTAACTTCCAAACCCCTGACCTCCTTCATCAAAATCTTATCATTAATAAACTACATATAAGAGATAGCAACAATCACAATGCCTACAGCACATCGTTCATTTATGTTTAAATTACACACCATAAAAATCTTCAGTTGTTACTGAAGACAACCTGTAAGGTAAGCTTCTCCAGGGACTGTGTCTGCTATCAAAAATTATAACATAGCATCTTTAATATATATAATTAAACTTGAAAACTTTACAAAAGAGGGAATGGTTTGGATGATTAGGAAAAATGCAGGCTTGAAAAAAACAAAATGCCTATAACAACATAACTGAACATAGGCTTGGTTGGCTTTGATCACCTTGGCTTTTAATGCCATAACCTACTGTAGTACTGGCAGTGGTTTTCTTCAGTTAAGTACATTGGAATAAAGCAAAAAATTTACCTAATCTGAGTTAGATTAAGGAAATGCACAAGCTCCAACAATGAATCTGAATAAAACCTGACATAAAGTATGTCAAATTTAGTAAAGTAGGGCTTGGAGTCCCAGTGAGAATGAACTTTTCAGTCTAGACCTTTTAACTAAACCTTCAAAATACAACTCATCAAACTGATATCATCTATCAAAGCATTCATGCTATTCAAAAAAGAATACTTTGCTATTACTCGTTAATACCATCATTCAAGACAGGTGAAATTGTGTTTGATAAAATATCCAAAGATCATTCACAGCCTGTTTTGACTTTTCTAACACCATAACCATTGAGAACAATTGAGATTACTCTGAAACTATCCTGTTTAGCACAAAAAGGAAAGATGTGAATCATAATCTACAAAGAAAACGTTATACCAGTTGCTTTTTTTTTACTAATAAAATTTTCTTCCAAGTGATACAAGAGGAATGGAACACTTAATAAATTACAATAAGAAAGACAATGAAAAACGGGGATTCAAAACATGTAGATACACCAATTGATATTATCTGAAAACTTATATGCTGCAGTACCTAGTTGGGATAAAAATTCATGGGATGAATGCTTACAAGATGTGCCAGGAGAACCAGATTATGGAGGGCACAAAGGCCTATACCCAGTCAGAAAAGAGCAATAGCAGTGAAGCTTGGGCCAGACCAAGTTGTAAAGATAAACATGCTTCCAATATCAACGAAAAGGGTCTTTGAGGAAGGGTATACATATACAATTTTTTCTTTTTTTTTCTATAATTGTTCACTATTTCTTGCATTAGTGAGGTAGCACCAAGAAAAAGCAAAGAAAAGGTCTCATTCTTTCATCTCCATTTTCCAGCTGTCGTGCAATGCATCGATACTATAACCAAGCCCCACAGACCTTTCCATGGTTTCCTCTTGCTGCTTCATATGCCCTGGTTTAGTTTATTCCCTAGATACTGTTATGATGCACCTAAATCTATGTACAAGTTACCACAGTCCTCAATTCATACTTAATATTCACAGAGAATTTTTTCATCTAAAAATGCTACCAGCATTTACGAATAAAAGAATCTCACTTATTTCTTTTCACTTTATGGTTTAAATGTTGTTTAAAAAGTGTCTCTACATTTATAAAAATATTACAAATCTAAATTTTGCCTTTACTCTTAATGACCAAATCAAAACAAATCATCATCCGTCTCATACAGCACAACAATTCTCCCATGCAAACTGCACGAATAAGTGTTACTATGGTACAGTTTACAAAAAGGAAAGAAATATACTTGTTTTCAGCACCAGCGCTTTTCCCCATACTATGTGTATTGTACAATACTCTTTAGGGTATGTAATATTCATTATTAACAATTCACTGAAAAAATGGAATAAATTTCTATGGAATCTATTAACTGTCACGGCAATTTTCCTGAACCTCTGCACTCTGCCATCCTTTCATTATATTTTTTCAAGATACGTAACAAGATACCATAATATACAGTTATACATATCATCCGATATTGCAATATATATTAACTAAAACAAAATAATATATCAAAATATGCTCTTACCTCCTCTTGTCTACTCCTGTATGGACTATATTCTGTACTACAATTATTACCATAATCTGTGAGTGACCTACCCTCTTCTACAACGTACAAAATATAAAATTCATCAAAAATTCTTATAAAAACATAAGAAATATCCAAAAGCAAATATTTACAACACACTACCATCAAACCACAAACGAAACACTAAGGACAAAGGCATCATTCTAGGACACTAACCTCACCTCAACTCCTTCCTCTGGTGCACAAGGACAAGCCACCGTCGCCATATTTAAATATATAACTGAAATATTATTTATCAATTCGTACTTACCTCCCCAGCTCCTGGCGTCACCCCGCCAGCGGTCCAGCTACCGTCCTCGCCCACACATCTCACGTCACACCGTCACATTACACCGATTTACACTTACGTCGCGCGATTTACACTTTTCACAGTTCCCGGTGACGCGGTTCCACTGAGGTGTGGATGACAGAGTGGGTGTGTGACGGCGGTGACGAGAGTAACAGGAGGGTTGGTCAGGTCACCATCACTTAACACAACACAGGTAATTGTTTACAACTAGTTTGTTTTGAATCGGAGGATGAGATTCATAACAAGATGAGAAACAAGACCGAATGTTTTTCAAAATAATTTCATACAATAGATGGCGTTAATAAAAGAAAATGATCCTATCCAGGGAGAACTATTAAAGTTAAAGCTACACTTACATATATAACAATTCTATCATTATTTTGAATTATGTATCATCTGTTTACTATATTTCAGCCTTTCCCTGGTAGAGTTCCACTTTATAAGATAGATTATCCCCAGCATCTCTCAATTCTGTCATCGAAGACACCTCGGTCTTCTAATTCCTGATTATCGAAAATAGCTGTTGTTTTTATCTTCCCATTTCTCTATGAAGATAGGAATAGATATCAATAGAATTTCTCCAAAACATGAAGTACGTGTACTATAATATAGTTTGTGAGATATAGACAACTTAGATGATATATATGTGAGCTCCGAGGATAAGAAAAAGTTATAAAGAATTCCAAAATCGTCGTAGTTTTAACAGCAGAACATGGTTGATGGTGTCGTATGCATTTGGGAGATCCTGTTTTACCATATCCCAAAATTCACTTTGATCATTTTCATCCTTACTCCAGTCTGTAAAATGAAGTACATAGGCCTCCATGATTACCGTTACTGAGCACGAGTCTGCACGGGCCAGCCCGGTGTCGGACCCACATGGGTTCGAATTCTGAGCATGATTATCGGCCTACATCCAACCCAGGTGTTCATCCTCAGGGATGGTTGATAGATGGGTACCTAATTTGGGCGGTGTGTGTGTGTGTGTGTGTGTGTGTGTGCATATACAAATTGGAATAAAGACATGTTATATTTATACATAAAGATAGAGCTGGGGTAACACTAGTGTGAAAAAAACTCTCCATCAGGGGGGAGGGGGCATCTGAGAATGGGGTGCAGGGGGTATATCTTACCTGGGTCCGGGGATCCAAAAGAGGGCCCTGGGATTTCTTGTGATCTCAGAAATGCAGAAAATCAACAGAGCGCTCCATTCCATCCCTCTCTCATCTTTCATACCCTTTTTCGGCCTTACAGCTCATGGCATGAAACCGTAGTGGATAAAAACAGGAGAAGGGAAGGGGGCCCGAAAGAGACTTTGTGCCCCCTGATAAAATTCCTCTCATGGGCCCTTCTCCCTATAACACAAATAGGAATAACATTTATCAGGTGGACAGACTTTGCTGAATCCTGACAGTAAGTTACAGAATAATTCCGTCTTCAAATGCTGCATAAATCTGCTCTTATACAACTTTTTCCGGTACATTTCTAAATATTTAATACTGATCACTGAAAAAGGCCCATAATTTCATATCTTTGCATTAATCTAATAAAAACACAATTACCCAAACGCATCCCTTCATAATGAAAATAGATTCATTGGTGAAGACTCTAGCGTAATATCAAATGTTTAAGTATGCAGACCGGGGCATTTTTGAATCCAGCACCTCCAGCCGGCCGGGGTAAGATTTCAAACGCTACATCTGAGGAGGTCAATGTACCCTGCGTCATGGTCCTACCCTTACCTCAAATACACAAAGAAAACACTTATGATTTATTTTCTCATGCATAAAATTCAACCTAGTTCGATGCTTCAACTCAAATATCTATCTTGTGATTTTACAAGATATAATAAAGGAAGCATCTCTACAAATAATGCACAAAAACACATCTATTTTTTAGATACGAAATGAATGTGGAACGATTGCAGCCAGTGATATCTTGCAACTCTTCTCACGTTCGGCAGCGGTATTCTTAACATCCGTACAAGGAAGTGTCACTATTTACAGCTAAAATGCGTGTAGAACATTTTCTTAGTGTGATTCGGGCTTTAAATTTCAATGCTAATATGACTAAAAAGCAATTTTCTGAACGATAAAGTGGTATTTGCAACATTTGATGACAACGTCATGATAATCATAATATTGTTTTGCTGTAACGTTTTCTATAAATAGATTAAATCATAGAAAACATTTGTTATGGTAAACGTAACTATTTGCCAAAGAATGACATTATGGCTCGTGTATACCCCTAAATATGAAGCAAACATCATATTCCTTAAAATATGATCCATTCGGTCATATGCTGTGATCATGAAATTAAAAGAAACGCCATTTCTTCTCTTTACCATTTATATGCTATATAATAAAAGCTAATGATGTCTTGATACCGGTTATAATTATGCTTTCCCCATTGTGCTGGTTCAATAAGGATATACTATTTGTTATATTCTTACTTTACTCGTGACAGGCCAATGATCCATAAGTGTAATCTCGTGTGGTCTTTTCAGATGATACGATGATTTACTCAAAGTTACTTTTAAGTGTGAAAAGCCAAAGACCATGTTCACACAATCATTAATGAACCAAATAACGATCTCCATTCTGAAAAATGGTGTTGGCTAAGTTGCTAAGTTAGAAAACAATGGCACATTTGTGTTGCTTGTATACGAACATCAACGTTATACAATTTCAGAACGTAATAATAGATCTTTGAGACCCAACAGAACTGTCTACAGCATTAAACTAGGCCTGGCATCGTTAAGAACATATTTGTTTCTATATGAATGGAACCTACAGCTCCCACGAGTTTCTAGGCCTCCAACAGAGAATGTCTGGGTTCTGTATATGCCCTAATAACCACCAACTGCTGGCAAGATGGCCTGCTTTGCTTTCTTCAAACTATCATCACAAAACTCTAATTTGAAAAATAGTGCTATAGTTGCAACCATTATGGTTGAGGAAGAGTAAAACTCATAAGCTAACCTGACAAAGGTTATTGTAAACAGCTTTTCCTTGGTTGAGTTCCCTGTGCAAGAGTTCCAGAGAAATCTTTGGAAAATAAGGGATAAAGAAGAGACATAAACCTTATAAGTCACTGTAGGTACCTGATGTGGGTGGATGCAGTAGGCTAAAAATCCTTTCATTCAGAACTATCATTTCCTAAAAATACTTACGAGAACCACCACCCAAGCAAGGATTTAAAGGACCATTTCATATTTCATAACCATATTTCATTAAAATAGAAAAGGCATATAAATATATAAATCAAACCTTTGGTTTTATGAATGATAAATTACCATTTCTCATGAGAAATCGTATGGATGAAAATTACATGAATCCTCATACCTGATAAAACATGTGCATGCGAGATGCACTGCAAAGCAGAGAATACCCACATGGTAGAATTATAAAGGCTTGAATACCACTTGTAGATCTTCTTCAATCACTCCTTTGACTACTCTGTAGCTCTCCAAAAAGCACCTAAATACTGTTCCTTCTGAGAGGCAGTCATCAAACAGTCCAGTCCACTCACCATCACAAATATCTGCATCAAGGCTCATCTTAACCAATCCCACACCTCTTAGCCATTAAATACAGCAAGAGTATTTTTCCATGTCTCAAAAATTACTTAAGGTTAAGTTTAACCCAAGTCAAGCTGCAGGATACACGTTGACATTAGTTCTACGGGTGTAAAACAAAAAAATTCATATTCACAATGAAGTAAGACAAAGCAAACCATAAATTTACAATCTCACTCTATGAAAACCTTTAATATTAAAATTAAACTAAAAAATGGTTAAAAATGAGTGAAAATTTCTAAGCATGTCATACACAAACAAAAATAAAAACATTCTTTTTCATAATGATGCTTCTTTGGGTAAATTCAGCAACTTCAAAGTGATAATGCAATATTCGAGAAGGAGGGTAAAATATACAACTACATTTTGTATAAGATTTATTTATAATTTCCTAATCAGCATTTCATATATGAAAAACCTAAATTGCTGAAAAAAATTCAATGAAAACATCCTCCATATTTTACAGGAACTGGCAAACAGTACTTCACTATGTTACGTGGTGACAGCTACTCATTTCAATATTTCAATTAAGACAACTGAAAAATATAAGTTACACATTTTAGTGTTCCCCAAACAAAAGGTATCAAGTTATATGATCCTTAGGTTTTCATAAAAGTAACTTAACTTTAGAGACAAAGATACTATACAAAGCTTTAATTTCATCATTCACGTGTGGGGAAACTGGAGTTCTACGCAGAAACCTGTAGGCATCCGTACAAATTTAACTTAAGTGGCTGACCATTCCCAGTTCTTGCTGATACAATACATTACATCTTAATATACTGATTCTTCAGGTTACAAAAGCGGACAAACAATAGCCTGAGTCAAAAATCAGATATCTTATTTCTTTTCATCCTTTTTCTTATCTTTATCCTTATCTTTATCTTTATCTTGTTGTGTGAGCGAGTCAACAGCTTCCTTTACTACCAAACTTTGAGGGTCTACTCCCGGCAAGTTTTGTAACACGCTTTCTAAAAAGGCTGGATCTGCCATTACTTGAGAGAAATCTTGCTCCTCCTCTTCCTTTTTCACCTGCGACAGTACAAGTAAATGCATAAATAAACACACTTTTCTCTTTCCTTTACACATGCTCAGTTTCTTGTGTACAAGATACAGAAAGGCCTCATTCGCTAACATCCCTTCTCTAGCTGTTATGTGTAATGCATACTAACCACAGCCCCCTATTCACAATGTGACCCCACAGAGCTTTTCATAGTTTTCCCAAACGGTTCATATGTCCTGATTCAGTCCACTGAAAGCACTTCACCCCCTGTATACCACATCACACCAACTTACTCTATCCTGCCCATGCATTTAACCTACCTGCATGTACAAGATCCCAATTACTCAAAATATTTTTCACTTCAATCTTCTATATTTAGTTTGGTTTCCTATTTCTCCCTCTCCCCTCTACTTCTAACACATATATCCTCTTAGTCAACCTCTCCATGTACAACCACTTTTGCAAATCCCCTCCAGTTCTATCAACCACACTCTTCTTATTACCACAACTCTCTCTTACCCTATCATCACTGATCCAATCAATCCTCCTCACACCATATATTGTCCTTGAACATTTCATTTTCAACACATGCACCCTCTTCCGTGCATTCTAATCTATAGACCATGTCTTGAATCCATAAAACATCATTGGGACAACGATATTTTCAAAATACCCATTTTCACTCTACCAGATAGCAACCTCTCCTTACACACATTCCTCAAAAGCTTCCAGAACTTCACCCCTTCACCCACACTTTGACTCCCCTTCCCTTAAAACTATGCCACAACTAAAACAAGCAGTACATCCATCCAATTCCTACTTCTACTATATGGACTTGTGACACAGCAATAAGCAAAAATTAATCTACAGAACAGTAATGATAACATATCTTAAATCACATGTAGGTAAATAGTGAATGACATGTACTTAGTTTCAGTCAGGATTTCTATTTACTCATGTATATCCCCAGGAATAGAGAAGAAAGAACATTACCCTCATATCCCCTGTGTGTCTCAGAGTGGAACTAAATTGGGTAGGAGTTGGAGGCCGAAAACCCTCCCCTTCTTTAATTTCAATTCCTCAGAGATGAAACAGAAGAAGAATCCAAGCATCAAGCGTTCATCCTCCTGAAGGACTCAGGCACCTCTGTGGTGCAGCGGTTAGCGTCCCTGACCGTGACGCATTCACGGGCCGCCCAGGGTCGAGCGCATAGGTTCGA
>JAUUDW010028182.1:0-17192 GCA_032361385.1 Panulirus guttatus | reverse complement strand
CTGTTCATCAACCCCTAGAGGTTGGTCGATAGAATGGGCACCTGCTTCAGGCTAGGATATATATATATATATATATATATATATAGCGTTAATAGGATGGCCTTGATTAGGATCTCAGATGCCCGTGCCGTCTCAGCTAACGTAAAAAAATAGGAACTTTATTTTTCCTTTTCTCGCTTTAATGAAATTTTTAGGATTTCTACAGCGTGTTCCTTAACGTTGTAAGATTTTTGCTCTTTTTTCTCTCTCTCTCTTGTTATTCTGAATTTCTTCCTACAATCCCTTTGTAATCTTCTGTACATTTCATGACCTTGTTTGTCTCCACGTAACTAAAATTCTTTTACGTTTGAAAAGAATTCAGTCATCTAAGCCGGTCTCTCTTGAGAGGAATTATTATATCGTTGAAACTTTTCCTCATCGTTTCATTTATGTCCACGTCTAAAGGCTTAACCCTGTTAACGTTACCAATCTCATGGCGCAATTTTGTTGAATTCCGCTCGCCTGACATTGGCTACCGCCTGGTGGTTTTCTTTGAAGTCGAAGCGACGCTGTACAGTAAATCGGAGGATAATATGACCACCTCTGTATCCTTGATTTTCAACATCCTCACAGGCGCTAATTAGGTCCCTGTTTTTGGATATTTCTAAATCTAAAATGTTTCTGCCTTTCGTTGGGCTTTGGGGCATTTGATTTCAAAAGGAGCCTTCAGTTAGATCAGTTAGTCTGTTACCCACGTGGTCATAAGTCAGAGGATCCCTGTTTATGTTGAGGCTGTTAGAAACCTCATAAAGAATAATTGATTCTTTTGTTGCTTATTAGCTTTTCTCAACATGGTTGATGGGTTCTATACACTACCCAAAAAAGAAAATAGCTTTGGACGTCTTAGGCATTTGTTCAGTGTATAATGAATCTCATGTATCGACAACCAAAGATCTAATGATGTTTACCTGTAGTCCACGACGTGAGAATGATATCATCACGTAACCTCAAGATAAGCGTTGTCCATCTTCATGGATAATATAAAACCCTAGAATCGCTGACACTGATAAGAAGTTTTTATCTGCAGACTTTTTCTCCCGCTGTTTTGACATTGCATATGACGTTATATCATTGCGATTTACGTAAATGCATTTGGCGTTGATTTTAAACACGTTGATGTGTCGCTCGGAAGGGCAAGGTGAGCGTGTCTCAAACCTTCAGAGATGAGGCTACCAACCTTAGGTCACACAGGACATTGACACCTCCACATGCGGTCACACATGACTTGACAGTTGATATCTTTGGTCGGTTAAACCTGTTGTTACTGTGCGCTTTGGAAACCTCATCTTCATCTATAATCTTACCCAGCCTTGCATTACCAGCCCCATTTACACGCAGACCATCTTTGGCAAACGTGTTCCTCTCTCCCCAAAACGCTAACCCACAGATGTATGTGGCTAATCCCATCGGTCCCACACAGTTCCTCTACTCTATCATAATTGCCTATCATTTTACTCAGAGTTACTGTTCTTTTTCTTTTCATACCCAAGGAAAATTCCTACTAATACAGCCTTCCTACAGCTTTAGATGATCCTTTTGATAAGTGTCCTTTACTTTCCAAGGATCTCCTTTGATCTCCCCCGAGCCACGTCCTTTGTCCCAGCTTGGACTGCAGTCTCCCTAGCTATCCCCTATACACTGTGTGTTACGTCTTCCAGACTAACACGAGGGTAACACAGCCTCCTCCTACTTTAGTTCCTACCTCAGAACTTCGTAACAACTGGTGACTTAAAGAACTCCCGACACGGGAGAGGTTAGGGTCTTCTTCTTCCACATCGTCTCTCATCGCTTTAAACCAAATGTTCGCTTCTGCTTCCATTATTCTCCTTCCATCTTTACTTGGGCTTGACCAAGTTTCTAACCGCTTGAAAGTGACCGCTCCAGTTCGCTGTCGTCTCCACCATATCCATTCTAGTTTCTAGGTTACCCACTTGTTTTCTTAGCAACGTCCTCACTCTCTAAGATCTACAAAGTCTAATGCCCTGGCTATCATTTGACTTGGGGTAAAATCTGCTGGCCACACTCTCGATAGCAACCTTATCGTCACTGATCTCTTTTCCATAACCTGCTGTGTGGATCACAGAATATGCAAAGACCATATATACCTTCGTCACTTATTAACACGGATTCATCGAAGTCATGACTGCAGCGTGGGCGAGCGAGGCGGAACGGGTCCTGGAAAAGTTTCTTGACTACATTAGCTATATTGAGCATTAAGCAGACAAGCCCCTTATCAGAGAGGGTCAGTTGCAGCAGGATGAAGGTCACGAGGCCACTGACGAAGGTCATTAGGATACGGACAAAGGTCATTAGGGTACGGATAAAGGTCATTTGGCCACTAACAAAGGTCAATTGGCCACAGACAAAGGTCATCAAACCACAGAGAAAGGTCATCATGCCTTTGACAAAGGCCAACAGACCATGCATACATAAAGGTCACCAAGCCACAGAGAAATGGTCATTAGGCCACAGGGAAAGATCACAGGCTCACCAAGGCACATTGGAAGGTCACTAGGTCACATGGGGAGTCACCGGACCAGAGAGAAATGTCACCAAGCCCGAGGATAAAGGCCACCTGGGCCACAGGTGAAGGTCACCAGGCCACATGAGAAGGTCACCAGGCCATAAGAGTAGGAGGCCTGGTGGCTGGCATGAGTGAATACACTCCATAATGGTGAGGGTGAGACTGGACACACGGTGGTCTGTAATCCACATGTTGCAGGGTAAAGCTTACTTCCGGCTCGAGGTTTTTAAGTGTGTTAATCCATCGGAGGGAGGGAGACAGGGAGAACCTTCGTACTTACCTACCTACCTACCTATGCACCTTCCTACCTGTCCACATACCAACCTTTCTACCTACCTACATACTTACCTACGTAACTACCTGCTTACCAAACTGCCTACCTACCTACTTATCTACCTATCTATCTACCCTCCTACCTACCTTCCTACGTATCTACCTACCAACCTTCTTACCTATATCCCTACTTACCTACCTAGCCACCTACCTACCTACCTTCCTACGAAGAGATCTTGCTATTTTGGTGAGTGCAGGGCCATAGCCCATCGCTCATCACAGGAGGTAAGAAGATAGGTAGGTAAGTAGGTAGGTGGGTAGGTAGATAGGTAAGTAGGTATATAGGTAGGTAGGTAGGTAGGTAGGAAAATAAGTAGATAGGTAGGCAAGTAAGAAGGTAGGTAGGTTAGTAGGTAGGTAGGCAGGTAAGAAGATAGGTAGGCTAGTATATAAGTTGGTAGGTAAGTAGATAGTTAGGTAAGTAGGTAGATGGATCACCAACGACCCCAACATTTCCGTTTAAGAATCTCCAGCCGAGGCTGACGCTCTGCCTTGCACCATCAGGATTACAGACCCCCTTGTGTGTCCAGACTCAGCCTCAACATTACGTAAATTCCTGCCTGCCTGACGCCAGGGTTCCTCCTCTCTTGGCCTGGTGACCTGTGGCCTGATGCTGGCGACCTGTGACCTGCTGCTGACCTGTGGCCTGCTGACCTTACCATGTGGCATCGCGAGTGAGAAAGAGAAAGTTCCGACCCACATAAGACAGGCTCAAGCCATGAAGGGGGACCGGCATATGAGGCCGCCCACTCCACTGCTCGCCCGTCTTCCCATGCCCGTCTGTCCACGTCCACTCCCCACTCCCTCCACGCCCACGACCCACTCTCTCCACGCCCACGCTCACTCTCTCCACGCCCACGCCCACTCTCTCCACGCCCACGCCCCACTCTCCACGCCCATGCCAACTCTCTCCATGCCCATGCCTACTCTCTCCACGCTCCACTAACTCCACGCCCCACACTCACTCTCTCCACGCCTAGGTCCACTCCCTTCACGCCCACGTCCACTCCACACCCACGCCCACTCTCTCCACACCCATGCCCACTACCTCCACGCCCCACGTTCTCCACGCCCCATTTCACTCGTCCCTGCCAGCAACACGGGTGCCACTGGACGTAGGTAGTGAAGTGAAGCGTAGTCCAGGCAGGAATGGGATCTGTGACACCCCGGGAGGGGATGGTAATTGATTTAGGGAGATTTAGGGACGCCAAGAGGGAGGACGTGAAGGTAGCGCGACGTGGAAAGATTCCACCTGGTTACCTTTGGCGGAGAGGAACTCGTCTTGGGAAGTAGGATTGTGGTAGTTGTGGTCATGTAGTTCAGGCGTGGTTGTCAGTCACGCAAGGTGGTGTATTAGTAGTGGTCAAGTGGTTCAGGTGTGGTTAGCTGTCCTGTGAGATGGTGTGGTTGTGGTGTGGTTGGTATCCACGTTAGATTGTGTGGTAGTGATGGTCATGTGGTTGTGGTGTGGTTGGTAGTCGTGTGTGGTAGTGTGGTAGTGATGGTCCAGTGACTTAGGGTGTGGTTGGTAGCCACGTTAAGATGGTGTGGTAGTGACGGTCAAGTGATCGTGCTGTGGAGGATTGTGGTAGCCACGCGAGGTGGTGTGTGCCAGTGGTTCAGAAGTGGTTCTAATGTTGTAGGCGCAGTGGACAAGCCCCCTGTGGAAGTGAGAGGCTTGAGGAACCCAAGACCTAAAGACTGTCGAGGACAAGGAGTAACCTAATTATTGTTTGTGGGTTTTTGATAACCAGAGGAAAGACGATAATTAAGTTAAAGTGATAAAGATGTTAACGTTGTTTCGCCTTTTAGGAACAAAAGTCAGGATAGAAATACTTAGAGGAGGAAATTACTAAAGGTGTTACTATTGTTTTTTTGTTCGAGTAAGTCAGCAAAGAAACTTTTTTAAATACGAAAATATTTGAGCCTGGAAATTGTTTGTGATAAAAAGAATCATTTAATCCCGAAAAAATGTAATTTCATTTCAGAAAATTGTGTATTAGATATCTATTTGTGTGTGTGTGTGTGTGTGTGGGTGTGTGTGTGTGTGTGTGTGTGTGTGTGTGTGTGTGTGTGGGTGTGTGTGTGTGTGTGTGTGTGTGTGTCTGTCTGTCTGTCTGTCTGTCTGTAATAAATCATGAACTGCTGGGCACTTCAATTACTTCCTATTTCATTCAGGTTAGCTTAAATTCTCTCGTGTTCTGTGAGGAGAGGAAAGGTGATGGCGAAGGGTGGCCTTGGGATTTGGCCGTCTAAATAGTATCAGACGTGGCAAGAGTTATGTTAGAGTGGGAGCAGGGGCGTGTGAAAGGTGGCAGGTCGAGGGATGGCAGAATGCAGGCAGAGGCGTGTGAGGAGCCAAAGAAAAGTCTTTACTGTTATGGACATCAGAGGGGAAGAGAGATGAAAGGGAATGCTGGAACTCAATAGGAGTGACGTGGGGTCCTGAGAAAGATGAGATGAATAGTAAGCTTAATGAGAGTAAAGGTACTAAGCTTCATAATGGTGGAAGGATGGAGTTGCACCTGGAGAGCCAAGTAGGACGATAAGAAGGAAGGTGTGCAGTTGTACATTAGATAAAGGTGTGGCTTGCAGCAGCACCAAGGAGGGAGATGGTAGACTGTGACAGAAGGTAGTGTCTTCTGCTCCCGAGCGCCATCACAGTATATTCTATTTGGAAATGGTGATATTTCTGGCCCGATTTACATTACAAGGAGCGTGATTGCAGTGGTCGGAAGAACGGGAGTTTTTCATTACCAGTCATGGGATAATCAGGCTTAGGCCTAAGACAGCACTTAGGGGACCATTTTGATATCACCATATTTAAATCCTATTGTGTTAGCCCTGGTTACAAAAGGATTCATCCTGATTACTCGAAGGGTAATCCTAAGATTTACTGTTGGAGGATTTGTCTGTTATTTCCCTAATGGAAGACTTTTGGAATATCCAAACAAAATGGGAATGTGTGCGTTGGAAAGAGAGGGACATGCCATGATATCTGTGATGACGTCTCTTCTTCCGATACAAATTTGTCTCAAATACTGGAACGATGTTTTTGTCAACAAACAAAAAGTGTGCTGCGCCTGATTTTCAGAAGGGGATCACTAGTGTTTATAATTTGATACAGCAGCATTATACTTATATGCTACTGTAGTATTGCATTAATGACTTTTCACGTACTGTTTTTTTGTATTCTTATACTCTTCCTAAATGTGCAATATTTACACAATTTTCAGTATATCAAAAGGGACCATAGAATCCGAGATACAAAGTGTACGTCTCTTATAGATACCAAATTTCGTTTTTTTTTTCATGTTTTCACAGTACGTGTACTGCTGTATTCTAAGCACCAAAAGATAACTGACTTACATGTGCATTGATATGTAGCAAAAGTTATCTTGAAAACGCGAATACTAGAAATTTCATTTATAGTCATCGAAACTGACAATGTAGTGTCCTTTTACTGACCATTCTCCTACACCTTTCTCAAAGCTGCGTGACAAAACGCTGCGTGGACCGAGGGAGACGACACAACATGGTTTGGTTAAGGATATCAGCACATGTTTGGTGAAACCATGCAAGACTCGGCTTCAGCTGCAACCCCAACTAGCCTATGTTATCCTAAAAAGAGCTACGTTGCCTATTCTAGTAATCTGGGCTATAGATTGTTGTCTTAATATACAAGGGATATAAGTCTTGTGTAAGCTGGGAAGACATCTTGGCCAGGGTAGGTTAACTCAGCTTGCGTGGAATTCGCAACAGACGCAAGAGGTCAGTAGGTCCACAATGAATGCTCTAAACAAGGCCATCTTATCAACATTATGTGTATATGTAAATAGATAGATAAATACACTCTAGCCTTTGCCAGTTACCCAGTTGATCGATCAACCCCTTGAGGATGAACAGCTGTTGACCTTTTGCCCAACAACCAAGATTAGAATTCATACGCTGAATCCCGGAGCAGGCCATGTATACATCACGGACAGCTACAGAACCGTTGATACAAGTTCTTCCAACGAGGACAGGATGCTTCTGGGAAAATTTACCCATCACTGTTGTCTGCATGGCAAGATAATTCCATATGCTTCGTTGTCACATAAGCTGCAATGATTTCCTGATGACTTTGAGAACAAACTTATTTCAGATTTTTCCTCTACCGAAGATCGGGCTTGTGTTGTTAGTCTACTTCAACCACTGGTTACTAATAAGCGTTACCATTACTGATTCTTGTGGTCTAGTACAATAACGTAAAGATTTTTAGTTTATCATTTCTGACGTAAAGCCCGTAAAGCCTCAGTGGTCTTCCTTCACAAAGTCAAACCAGCTGATCACACAGTAAATCCCAGCGGTGGCCTGTGGGTCACGCATACCCAAGGGCACGGGATGAAGCAACGGGCCTGTCGCCTGCCTACGTGGTATTCCTCAGATCTGTCTGTAAAAAGACGGGACAGAAAATCCCGAGCAGCTGTGTTGTATGACTCGTGTTTGCTGAGCGTGATTCTCGCATCCACCCTCACTATGCATGTGGCCCCTGTGTCGACAAGGCAACCTCCACCTCCTAAATCACTTCTCACGACAATTCGCTGACATTCATCAACGTTGTCAATTCTTTGCTTACAACACTTGCAAAAAGTTTTTGGAGACGATTGCATAACATTTGGAAATTTTATGGTAAGTGATATCTTTGAATCCTTCTCAGACATTACGAATAAAGATTTCTTTGTCGAATATGCAATTTCAAAGTAAACTGTGTCTAACAGCGACCAGAGGAAAAGCAAGGGGTAGTTATTTACTGTCAGTTAAGGTTAATCTTCGTCCAGTACAGAAAAAAAAAAGATGCAGTGACCATTATTAACATTTACTCCATTCTTGTATACTGTAAACATATGCATTTTTAAGGAAGTGTCTAACGAATGCGATTCCATCGTAATGGGAGAATTTAAGATTCTGCTGCCAAAGTGGGAAGGATTCCTCTTACCAAAAGATTTTGTTGTCATGAAGGAAAATGATATGAAACGAAAGGGTTGATTAAAAGCGTTACAAAATCTAATATATTTGTTTGGGAGTAACGTATGAACTGCTAATCAAAAACATTCCAGATATTAAGACATCATTATTTTCCTTGTGAAGTAATTATCGTACCAATGCATGCTAATTTTCCTCTAATTACAAGACTCTAGAGTATGAATGACCATTATTGTTCAAAAGACAACTGAATAAGAATCAGTCATGTTGATGCCACTCCATTCGTCAACAAGCTCTTACAGCAAATGAAACAGAAAAAAATAAAGAGACTGCACATGAAATGTTTTTGTTTTGATATGTTAGTTATCAAATCTAACAGATTTTCCAAATATTAATTTATTGTTGTGTATTCCATTTAATTTTGGTAATAGATTCTTTTCCACAGATACTGAATATTCGTGTATATCTTACTAGCAAATAGAAGAGTTTTCAGTACAACATCTAGCAGACGACAGGACTGTGGAATTACCTAGAAGTTCCTTTAAAGGAAATTCCTTCTTCTCCTAACTGTACATGACAGCTTTCCTATCTTGTGTAGTATCATTACCAAAACAGGAGAGCAGGGGGTACTAATACATGGCGAAACTAAGAAGAAAATATAACCTGTGTTTCACAATGCGAAGAACAGGAAGTGTACTGATTCAACGTGAATATTTTTTAGGCCTTTGAATGTTGCTTAAAAACTTTCTTTTTCCTATAAACGTTTCTGCCGTCATCCTCACAGATTTCATTATCTAACACTCTGCGTTTCTTAGAAACGACCTTGCTTTTCACCTGCTCTGCACTCTGTTATCATCTTCACCACCTTGTGACAGTATACTCTTATAATGTCTACACTCATCCTTCCGACCCCCTTGTCTGTAGAAAGACCCTATCACTCCTCCTGTCTAGTCACCTGGCATTCTCTCACGAACATCCATTCTGTCGCCACACTACCTCCATTCTTCGATACCTCTGCTGGTATCCCATCCAGTCCAGGTGTTTTTCCTATTCTTAACCTACTTGCAGCTGCTGTCATCTCAATGTTATATATAGTTTCCTATATTAGAATCTTCCCGCCACCCATTCTTTGATGCGACCTGCTCTTTAGTTGATCGACTTCCAGCAATTTATGAACTCAACATATTTTGTTTAAAGACAGACATCCTTCAGTATTTCTTTCATTTTCAATCTTCGTGCTTTTCCTCTTCTTTCTTTTACTCTTAGTGCTTTTTCCCTTTCTTCCTTTTACCCTTAGTGCTTTTTCCTCTTCTTTCTTTTCAGTCTTCTTCTCAGCACAGTTTCATTTCTCTACAAATGTTTCATAAAAGTTTCTTCCAAAGTCTTCAACTGCTGTGTCTTTTATTTCTGCTTTTATAATCTTCGTTCTTTTACTTTGCTCCTTATTCACCCTTTCCATCTTTTCCCACACCTCTGGGAAACTCTTCATGAGAGACTTCATATACGGATCCGTTCTGTTTTTTCACAATATTCTTGACCTTTCCATCCGACCATATGTGTACATACAACCACTTTTCCTTCCTCCACTTTTCACTCCTAGCTATACACAGAATTCAGCTGCTTCCATTATACTTTCCATGAAGAGAAAAGAATAACACACACTGGCAATAAAAACGAGAAGACAAACTACACTGTGAACTCTGTTGAGGCATATAACGAAAAAGAGGAGACATACTTAGATTAGTAATCTCCAATGGCCTAAAGGCGTGTAAGCAGCCCAAGAAAGTTTTTTTTCCTAAGTAAACACAATTTCAGGCCTTAAGCTAAGGCATTCCAATTCAAATCTGAGAAAATATTCCACGCCCTATGCAATTAACTGCTGTGTTCCCAACCTGAATATTGCGTTCAGTTTCTGTCGCCATACTTGGAGAAGATTAATGCTAAGAGTTGATCTAATGAACGTATTCAGGTACTGAAAATGATCAAAGGACTCAACGCTCTTGATCTACGTAGGTAGCAACTCCAGATCTAAGTCAGTATGATTTTACCGATAGTAATGGATGCAAAAATGTAGGTCAGCGTTTTTTACTTCAAATGAGTCAAACATTATCTTTAATAGGACTTTATAGAATGACTTCCCAACAGCAGCAGTTGTAAGTAATACTAAATCGTGAATGATGAATTGCTTTAAGTTCATGACTGACAAATTTTGCACCCTAGTGTCTAACCACGTTCACAGGTATTACTCTTTTAGTCATTCATGTGTTTGTCGTTCTGTTCACCCATACGAACCTTTGTGTTTTTGATCTCTTTTGCCATTACAAACAGCCTCGATGGGACACAGTGATCTGTTCTTCTTTGAATCCTCTTATATTCCTTGGGAAAATATGAGATGTAATGCCACCTCCAATTGGTCTTCCCCTTCTCTTTATTCTGTCCACATCTGACACATACTGTCTTTGTCATCCTCTCCTCACTCATTCTCTCCGTCTGTCAAAACAATTTCAGCACACCTTCTGCAGCTCTCTCAACAGCACTCTTCTTATAATCACACCTCTCTCTGACACTCTTATCTCACAACATATTTTGTCCTCAAACCTTTCATTTCCAACTTATTTACCCGTAAATTCGCATCCATAGCCCATGCCTTCCATGCATACAGCACCGTAGGGACTGCTATACCTTCAAACATTCACATCTTCGCTCTTCCTTTTTTCGGAAACTTAACCCTCTCCACCAGCCTATGCTTACTTCAAGTCCCTTTGTTCCATAGTCTTCCATTTCCATTCATAGGTACCTAAAACACTTCATCTCCTCTAAGTTATCTGTATTCAGACCCACACACAACTAATCTGCTTCTCTCTACTTCTAAACATAATAAATTTTCTTTTATACACATTTATTTTCAAATTACTCCTTTCCCACACTCACCCAAACTTAGAAACCATTTTCTGCAATTTCTCACTCGATGTGCCACCAGCGTTGTGTCATCAGCAAAAATCAACTATCTCGCCTCTCAGACCCCTGACCACGCCCAAAAGACTGCATACCTTCCTCTATCTTTCAGCCCCTTACATTCATATCCCTTACTACCTTACCCATAAACACATTGAATAGTCATGGTGACATCACATACTCCCTGCCGCAGACCAATCTTCACCAGGAAAAAATCAGCCTCCTTTTTAACTCCTTGCAGACATGCCTAACTCTTTTGATAAAAGCTCCTCATTGCCTCAATTATCTTTCCTCCCACACAATACATTCGTAACACTTTCCACAAAGCATCTCTATCAACCCTTTCATATGCTCTCTCTAGATCCATAAATGCCACATACAAATTCTTCTGTTTCTCTAAGTATTTATCAGTCACCAGTCTCTCATACCACTTAACAGGTATACTAAAAAAACTTATCCCACTGTAATTCGAACATTCACCTTTGTCCCTTTGTCTATATACAATGGCATCGTAGAGGTATTTCGCCAATCCTCAGGCACCTCCCCATGATCCATACATACAATGAAAATCCTAACTAACCAATCTAAAACACAGCCCCCCCTTTCAGTAAGAAATTCAACTGTAATAACATCCATTCCAGCCGCCCTATCAAATTTCATCTTACGCAAGTCTTCAGCACCTCGTCTCTAACAACTAACCATGACCCTCTCACTTAGCTTTCCTCCCCGACCCAAACACGTTACATCATACACACTCAACAGTCCTTCACAGGTCTTACTCCATCTCCTTTTCACCTCACATCATTTTGTTATGACTTCTTAATTTGCCCCTTTCACCGATGTTCCCATTTGCTCTTTTGGTTTTCTCATACAGATAACCTCCTTCGAAAATATCTTATTTTCCCTGAAGTCCGCTTGTAGTTGCTCACCCCAGCTCTCATTTGTTCTGTTTTTCAGCTACTGCACCTTCATCCTGACCTCCTGCCGGTTTTTGTTGTACCTTTTCCCGCTAATCGCACTCCTCTGTAAAAACACCCATAATTCTCTCTCTCCATTTCGCGAGAAACTTCACCTAGATATCCCACCACTCACTACCCTTTTTCTACTATCCACCTTCTGTATGCTACACACTTCTCTACCAACATGCTAAACCTGCTTTCCTAAATACCTCCCATTTCTCTCCCACTACCTTATCTTCACTTTCTCTCTCCTTTTGCCCTTCTACGCCCACTGTCTCCTGGTATCTCTTCATACCAGCCTCTTTTCTAGTTCACTTCCATTCACCACCATCTTTTCACTCACATCGTTTTCTTTTCCGAATACCTTTACTAATTTTCACCCTCGCCTCCACCAATCAGTGATCAGGCACCCCACCAGCTTCCCTTTGAGCACATTCACATCCACAAGTCTCTCTCTTGTGCACATGTATCATTTTGTACATAATCCAATAATGCCCGCTTGCCAACTTTTCTACTTCACGTATACTTATGTAAGTCCCTTTATTCAAACCAGTTATTCCCAATCACCAGTCCTTTTTCGGCACACAACACCACGAGCTGTCTGCCATTTCCGCTCCCTTTACTGAATCCTCCACGCCCCCAGGTGATTCCCTCATCTGCCATGTTACCCAATTTCGCATTCAAATCACCCATCACGAACAACCGATATCTCACATCAAAACTGCTGACACACTCCTGCCAAAACGCTGCGCCTCTCATCGTTAGTCCCCTCGTGGCCAGGTGCACAAGCATAAATAATCATTCACTCCTCGTTATCCACGTTCATTTCTATCCATCTCAGTCATATTTCTATCTATACGATATAGCTTACTCTCTCATCTGTCATATAGATTCTGTTATCAGAAAAATCGAGTCAGAGAAGTATTCAAACAAATGAATTTTGAGTCGTGTGCATCTCGTTGATTACTGAACTTTCCTTTTTTCCGAAGACATGAGCTGACGCCCTGAGTACGCTTTCTGCGTCTCCATCAAGGATCAACATCCAAACGGCGTTTGCCATTGTTTATTCTTCTTGATTTGAACAAAGCGAAAATAACCTTTAAATCGTGCATTTACATTAAGCACTTTCTATTCCGAAAAAAAAACATAACTATCACTAAACGATGATGTACCTCGCGTATGTCATACAGCAATGTCTCAATGTTATCGTTGACTTTTTTGTGAAAGTTTACTTATAACGTTTGGCATGTAACGTAGCCTTGTAAATTGATCGAATAACAATTTTGTTTACGGAAAGAAAAAGATAAATCAGAACGAGTGAGTGTTGTTGTAAAGCATTCATCTCTCTCCTTTTTTTATACAATAAGCTACGGCTTACCATGTTAAGCCTTCCCATTCTGTTGAATAATGCATTGAGGGTCAGTCCTGTCCAGTGAAAATATCATAGAATAAAAGAGAAAAAAAGCTATTTAAATCTGAATATAGGACTATGAAATAGTTGCGTGATATTCAAAAGAATATTTATGTTAATTATATCACGATTTGCAGGACTAAACAGCTTTCAGTATCACTGCATAGGATGTATAAACTACCCCTGTTGTACCTGTGGCATCAAAGAACATTATACACAATTGCTTCTTTTCCATTTTTTGTGTACACGTTAATCCTATAGTAACCCGACAGTGATATGGACCATTCATCATGATGACAAGGTTTGTCTCCCAACCAGAGGCCACAGCAATGGTTGGCACTGCGCCGAAAAAAATCACTGATGAATGTTTGTGATGCATTTTCACTCCTGTAATGAATTGCTGAGGCTCAGTTTAGTGGCTGTTGGTGTGGAGTTTGCGTCCTCTCAGACCCCATCCGCAGATTTTTCATCCTTGTCTGCCGAGCCAAACTGGATTCAGTAAGTGTCTGAACTCGGAAGTCTTAATACGTCAGAAATTTTTACCAAGCTCGTTCGTTCCCTAGGTCGTAACCCTGTGGAGCTTTGGTGTTCTTAATGATGATAAATCTGCGACAGAACATATTTGGAGGTCAGATTTTTTGAGTAATGTCATTATTGAAATTCAGGTTTATTCCTCCGTCGCTTCTGATTGTGACCATGGGCAGAAAGGATGTCATTTTTCAGGGAGAAACTTTTTTAGACTAGTTCCACTTTGTCCAGAGTTGATATTTTCTTCACATTTGCATTTCACCTTTACCCTTACCGTGTTGACTTTCATCACGGGAAGCGAAGTGTACTTCCAATACAAGTATAAAGACGGAAAACACTGTTTCTATCTTTGAGAAGCGTGGCATATGAAAAGAAGTTAAGAGTAGATTTCTTTTCTCCTAAGAAACGTTGACTTCGCGATGACCTAATACAGGTTTTCATAATCTTAGATAAATTCGACAACGTAAATCACGAAGATCTAATTAACAGACAAGAGGACAGAGTAACTATGACGAATGGAAAAAGTGTCTGTGCAAATAGATGCGTTGAAAACTGGAATAATTTACCGTTAAACGTTGCTAATACAAAGATAATAAATGCCTCCAAAAACCGGTCAGACAAATTTTTCATCAGTTCAGTTATCATCTGAATGAACAGAGCACTTAGAGTATAATGAAGCGCAGCAGAGTATGGGATAGTGCATTAGGACTTTAAAGTATAATTTCCCTTTGTTCTATCCTGCTAAATCCTCTGCTGGCTCACTTCATTTGTAATTGGCCCTTCTACGATCATTTTCCCTGCCACTTGATGCTGCTAGTGGGAGTGGATTGTGGGCAGAGGGCCTTTTCACTGTTTTAGCGTTGCCTCACCCACTAAATATAGGAAAGATAAATCAAGGTTCAAAACTTAGCTATGGGCCAACGGACCCTCTGCTGGCTGTCTTTACCATGCACTTCTATGTCCTGTGGCAAAGGCACCTCTCTTAGAACCTACGCTGGTAAGATAAGGACTAGACCTAGTTGCCCAACTATATTCTGAAAAGTTTAGAAAAACCACAGTGACCATATAAGCCTACTGTACCACAGAAGGTAATGGCGATAAAAAAAAGAAAAGTGAACAAGGTCGTGTTGAGTCTTTAGGAGGAGTAGAGCCTGAGGGGAGGAGGAGAGGCCTAACTCGGCGAAGCGATGCAAAATGCGTCCATTTACCACCGCTACTAGTGAGAGAGTCTGCCTCAAGGGAACTGGGAATCCTACATGGAGTTCTGGTTATACATATAGGGAGGTTCCAGTTCTTATACACTTAGTTGACAGAGTAAAGTTTAAAGTAATCCGCCTTACTATCTCTCCCACTCTACCCTCCAACCGTAATGCACTTGCCATATGCCGCAATATTGGTTCCCTTTCCCTCTTCTGGCGTTAATACATCTAATTGTGCTACCGAGAGCTGGGTGGCTGGCTCTTTGTTTGCCTCCACCATTAGCTAGATCATGAATTACTCAGCAAACCGCTACGTCACGTGATTACTGTGTGGCCGCTGGCACTTAAAGGATGGGCCATTAGGATGTTTGTTCCTTTCTTAGCATCGTAAAGCTGTGGAAGTGTCTTGTTTCTAATCTTTCTTTTTCTGATATCTACGATTTCAAAAGGTAAGGTTTCATTCTTTTAAAAGCTCTTACATTCTTCTTCCCTTGTCTTTGTTTCTTAGTCTCAATAGTCCCTGTTCTTTTTAACATCTACAGTCTGGTCTCGGCGAGCACATCTGTCCGCCACTGGAGTTTTCAAATTAAAGAAATACTGGTGTACCGCTGAGCGGCATTACTGAGGGGCATGTGACAGGTGTACCGCTGACTCCTATTATCAAGCTAGCATGACTGGTATATATGTAAGCTCTGGTATGACGTAGCTCACTTGACTGGTATACAGTTAAGGTCCAGTATCGTAGCCCCACATAACTGGTATATAGTTAAATTCCAGTATCATAGTTCACATGACTGGTATGCAGCTAAACTTTAGTGCTGCAGCCCTCATGACTGTTATACAGTTAAGCTCCAATATCATAGCTTACATGACTGGTATTCAGTTACAACCCGGTATTATAGCTCACATGACTGGTATACACCTAAGTTTTAGTGTCGTAGCCTTCAAAACTGCTATACAGTTAAGCTTCGTTATCATAGCTTACATGACTGGTGTGCAGGTACACACCGGTATCATAGCTCACATGACTGGTATACTGCTCAGCTCCAGTGCCTTGCCTTCGATGAAAAGTGTACAGCTGAGCTCCAGGACTGTAACCCATATGATTGGTAAAGAGCTGAGCTCCAGTCTTATCCCATATGACTGGTGTACAGCTGAGCTCCAATCTCGTCGTAGACCACATGACTGGTATACAGCCGAGGCCCATGGTATACAGCTGAACTCCATTTTCGTAATGAGCCAATCATAGAGGGACGCTCCTACCTTCACTGTACAGATGTTCTACAGTCTTCTTACCTTCATTAAACGCAATATTTTCTTGTACTGAGGAACTCCATTAAAAGTCAAGGACTTACTTTAAAATACCTATAATCAAACCAATTTCTCGGGTTAATTACACTCTGAAGAGTTATGCTGTGAAGCAACTAACGAGTTACCTTTCAAACGTGAGGATAACGAGGTCCTTAGTTCCCACGTAGGCTTGCACTTGTCAGCTGGACCTAGTGTGTAACCAGAGGGCCCTAGTTGTCTCCACAGCTGTCTGTCCCGAATAGGTATTTGTCAGCTTAAACCTTGGATGGTAGCTGACAGCAGGTCTTGTTTGGCATTACTGTATGCAATCACTTCATTTCTTACGAGCTCCTCTGATAGCTCTTGCACCCAGCCTCCAGCTGATCGCTTAGAGCATGGTAGCTGAGCCCTGTTCATTCGATCAACGTGCCCAAACTACCTTAAATGCTTCCGTTCTATTTCTACCAACATATGGGATAGCTGTATTCATTCTTCTTCTTCTTCTATACTTTTGATTTGCTTTTGTTTTGCCAAGCATAGCCAGAAGGGGTTTTCTCTACGCTGCTGATAATCTGCATCATTCTTTGTCATGGTCCAGGCCTCAGCCCTATAGACAGGGCAGACAAAAATATCGTCTGATATGCATTTTTCATAACGTCAGGAGGAATATGAGAGTCTCTAACTATCAGGAACAGGGCCCAGAGTCTTGGGAGTATTTGGATATTATTTCTTACTTCCAAGTCTAATTTTTCCCATGCAGTAGAAAATACCATGAAAATACTAACATGGTATAGGATCTTAGCTGGGTTTCTATTTTAGTTTTACTTAAGTTTATAACCGATGCTGATCGCTAAAAACACCATTTCATAATCTTAAATTCTTGCTGTAGACCTTCTTTGGATATCCTCTTAACAGCAACATCGTTCAGTAGGGTAAATGTCATGATATTTATGGAGCCGTATGATCCATTTTTAACCCCAGACCAGCCG
>JAUUDW010028071.1:0-17198 GCA_032361385.1 Panulirus guttatus | reverse complement strand
GTCATGTGTAATGCACTGAAACCACAGCTCCCTTTCCACATCCAGGCCCCACGGACCTTTCCATGGTTTACCCCAGATGCTTCACATGCCCTGGTTCAAAAGTAGGTTTCATGAAATATAAGAGACATGTGAATAGAACATTCTGATATGGAATTTTTAGGTTATCATAACTAAGGTTTAGCTTCAGCCTCTTGCTTCAGTGCGCATTAAATTTTGCAACCTTTACCCTCTGTTTTCTTTTGATAATGACTGTCTTGTAGGTAAATTTGTAAAAAAATGTTTACCATGAAAAAAATGGTGGGTAACCAATAACTATACTGCTTAATTTTGTTTAATACAGCTTCTGGAACTGAGAATGGGAATGTAAAGAAACCTGTTATTATTGTGGGCATGGCCAAGAAAGTGAATGCCAAAAAGAAAGGTGAGCTTATGGAACAGAATCAAGATGCCCTAGAGTACTCATCAGAGGAAGAGGGGGAGGATCTCAAGGATGCCATAGCGAGCATCAATTCTAAAGGAAAAAAGGTAATGTTGCACAGACGTTAAAAACACAATTGTTTTTAGCTCCTGAGATTTTGGAGTGAAAACTCCAGTTATTATTGTCATGCTGAAGAGCATAAATTTTATAAAGTTATGGTATCATATCATAGATTTGATTGTGTAATACCCCTTATATAACCAAGAACGGTAATATAATGCACGCCTTCATTTTAGGAGTTGGTAAAGGTTGACCACACAACCATGAACTACGTACCCTTCAGAAAAGACTTTTATGTAGAGGTGCCCGAGATTGCCAACATGAGCAAGGAGGAGGTTGAAGCATACAGGTATTGACCCAGACAATATTACTAACTTAACAAGTTCTTTACTTGTATATACATTCATTCATAATGTGGAGGTGCTTGTGACTGCCAGTATCAGCACTGAGAAGGTTTGAGTTTACAGTTAGTAATTAAGGCAAAGTTACTATTGCTTATAACACAAGGTGTAATAATATGAGATTTAGTTTCCATTCGTATTTTGAGGGGGGGCTTTTTGTCAACTCATAAATCCTTCATTGCTTATAAGATTCATGTACTGAGGTCATTGTGAGAAGGTATTAAGAAAGCATGGCCTCATTTCACAGTAACATCTCTATCACATTTCATTTCATAAAACTAATATTTCATTGTGTACATGTTTTAGATCTGAATGGAACTGACATGGAGATATAGGGAGTTGGCACTTTTGATGAGATGGGAGCAGTGGGACTGTTAAAGAGTGTAAGGAAGTGAGTTTGAGACTGATGTGTATAATAAGGAAAGTAGATTATGAGAGATAGGTGATAGTCAGTACTTATGCACCTGGTAGTGAGGAGTTTTTCATGGGAGGAGCTGAGGGAGTGCTTCAACAATTTTGGTACAAGAGGCGAAATCTTCAGGAAAGGGGATATGACCGCAAGAGTAGGTGATGTAACGGCTGAGGGTGTAACTCGGAGGATATGTGGTACTGAGAGTAAATGAAAATGGGCAACAGCTTATTGTATGCTGAAAAAGTAATGATGGTTTTGAATACAGTATTTGGTTGAAAAAATAAAGGAGCATATATAAACTTAAGTTTATGTAGTCATCATTGGATTATGTGCTGTTTGACAGACATGCAAGGGAGAGGTTGTTGAATGTGGATATTCTTTAGGTGCAACAGGTGGGCTGTATGATTATTTGTTGATGAAGATGAATGTGAATGTCATGGTTTTAGGAAGAAAAGACATGCTGTGGTGAAAGTGAGTGGGCTTGGAAAAGAGGAGGCCTGTGTGTAGAGATACCGTGGAAGATTGATTGATGAGTGGCATAAGGTAAGAGTAGATGAAGCCAGGGAGGTGTAACAGGAGTGGAAAGTATCTAGAAAATTAGTGTATTTATCTATTTTTGCTCTACCTTGCTTATGTGGGAAACGGTAATAAAGTATAATAAAAAAATGATATAATGATGATCTATTTTAACAGTACAGGAAGAGTGTTACACTTGTTGGGCTCAGTCTCCAGAACTTTTTATGCCGTTGTTTAACATTTTAAACTACCAGGATTTGCTGTCTCATTTATTTTATTCCAGCCATCCACCATCCTAACATTAAACCAGTACTTCTTACCTTCTGTTCTAGTAAGCCTTTTGCTCAGCTTTGTGTTATGGCCTCTGGTTACTTTAGTGTTGCATGTATTGAAGATTGTTCAATATCAATATCATTTATGTGATTTAGATACTTGGAGGCTCTTCTCCTTTCATGATGGACAGCTTTGTGGCCCTCAGCCTCTCATTACAGCTTACTCCTCATAATTCAGGTTCCATCTTAGTTGCAAGTGCAGTGATTTTTATTTATTTAATCTTGTCACTAATGCTTCTTATAATCAGTTTACATTTTGTAATGACAGAGCTGAGCTGGAGGGTATCAAAGTGAAAGGTCAGGGATGCCCCAAACCCATTAAGACCTGGGCCCAGTGTGGAGTCAGTAAAAGAATTTTAGAAGTGTTAAAGAAGAATAATTATGAGAAACCCACTCCAATTCAAGTGCAGGTGAGATGAATACTTTCTTCAGTATTTAAGTTCTAAATCCACCTTGATTTGAAAAACTGACTCTTCCCAAAGGGATTTGTATATTATTTCTGGTGATTAATGTAAAGATCATTTATTGATGTCTTTTGTGAATACTCTGATAATTTTGTGGATAAAAGTCAAGAAGGATTTATCACATTTCATTCACTCTTTTTGGATATTAATTTAAGCATGGAATGAGTAACCTATTTCTCATTATGGTTTAGGATATAGACTGTATGTATAAAAGGACTCTTATTATTGTAATGGCCATTTAAGAGTGCTGTTGATGTTCGCATTTTATTAGTTTGCCTTTACAAATCAGAGGAACAGAAGAAATCTAAAAATGGAATTTGAATATTAGCTGTATTGTAAAGATTCTGTTAGGAATTTTGTGTGAATGTAAGTAATGTTATGGTTTATATAGACAGTTACAGCAAAAAAAAAAAATATTACCATGTTCCCTCTGTTTGTCATCAGGCTATTCCAGCAATCATGAAGGGTAGGGATGTCATTGGAATTGCCAAAACGGGATCAGGGAAGACTTTGGCTTTCCTTCTGCCAATGTTTCGTCATATTGTGGATCAGCCGCCTCTAGAAGACACAGATGGTCCTATTGCCATCATCATGACACCCACACGAGAACTGTGCATGCAGATTGGTATGTAGCAGCATAGTTATGAGTTCTGTGTTATTTTGAAAAGTCTAACCTGAAATCTTCAAGAATGTATATGCCTGAATATATGTAGCAGAATGGTTATGATTACTTGAAGTATTACTTTTGTTAAGATCTTGAACTAGAAATGTACCTTGAATAAAGGTGCCAAAAATTTTAGTATATTTTGATTTTGAAAATGCATGTCATAGACTTGATGATAAAGCTTTCTGTAATAAGAAAAGAGAAGCTGACTGAAATAAGGAGGGTGTTTAATATTTACAATACGTGTAATTGATAAGGAGAAGAATGAGAAACCTTTTATATTATAAAGTAAGATGGGTGTCATATGCATTTTTCTTTATTTGTTAAGGCAGGTCTTGGTAGGTGATATAAATTTTTTCCCAACATTTAAAGAACTGAATTATATAAGACTTAACTCTAGTTTGATTTTCATGCCATTAATGAAAAGGTTTAACCTTAAACTTAACCTAGCTCATATCTTAGAAGAAAATTCCACCTTTGGCCATGAAACTGAATGTGGATGATTTTGTTATTTTCCAAACAATATATCCACCTATTATTATCTCATCTCAGTAATTTTGCTGCACTGCAGGCAGTGCAGGCTTTCCTTGGAGCACTTTTCCAGTTAATGTTAATTCTGGCAAATAATCATTGACAGGATGGGGGAGCCAAATACTTCATTGGTAAAATTTTTTAATATGGATCATGTAATTCTTCTGACAACAGAATGAATTGGCTGTCATCTCATTTATAAACTGACTGACAGTATGATTCTGAGTATGCATCTTTGTTGTTTATAGTTTACCCCAAGAAAATCATTTTTGTAGTATAAGCATCATCTGTGTTCAACAATATATGAATGGTAAGGATACGTACATTACTTATCAATCCACTTGTTAGGGATAAGATAAAGTTAGCCAAGATGGTGTTACTCAGTACAGGAGGATTCAAATCAAGCTCAGTTCATTATTGTTGGCCCCATAGTGGCTGTTGAGATGAAGTAGTAATGACCATTGCATTTAGTAGTTTTACTCCCCATTATATGAGTTTCAATGATGTCTTTCTTCTGATTGGTCTTAGTCTTTTATCTGTATTTTGTACATTTCAGTGTGTGTCAAGTATTATTTTATGTCAAAAAAATTTGTTATTATGAAGTATGTTATTCAACAGGTAAAGAGTGCAAGAAATTTGCAAGAAACAACTTAAGAGTTTGCTGTGTCTATGGTGGTACAGGAATCTCAGAACAGATAGCTGAACTGAAACGTGGAGCTGAAATTATAGTTTGTACTCCTGGTCGGATGATAGATATGCTGGCTGCAAATGGTGGACGAGTTACAAACCTTAGGAGAGTCACCTATGTTGTGCTCGATGAAGCTGATCGCATGTTTGACTTGGGATTTGAACCTCAGGTTTGTCTTATGTTAGCACAGCAATACTTGAAATTCAAAATGAGCAGTATTAGTCCTTCACTATCCATTGTTTGTCGTATGATAGATTCATTGAGTGATTTTTTGATTTTGTAAAAATTTTATCTTATTATTGTTCACCATTTTGCACTGAGGGTGTAATCTTTACAAAACATCATAATTATGCAGAAAATTCTTGATGTTTCCTGTATTTGTCAGAATTAGAGTAATTATATTACTACATTTTATGATTTGGACTTTCCAGGTTATGAGAATAATTGAAAATGTTCAACCAGCCCGACAGACAGTCATGTTTTCAGCAACCTTTCCACGACAAGTAGAAGCCTTGGCAAAGAAAATACTTACTAAACCTATAGAAATTATGGTAAGTCATGGACTAAGCTTATCCCAAAATGTAGGGGAGAAAGAATAATACCAGCTTACCTAATATTGGTATAAATCAGGACTTAGAAATCTTTCTTGTTTGTATTATCTTAAGAAAGTAGGACCAGAAGAAGAGCTAAGTGAGGATTTTTCCTCTAAATTTTATTTGTCTGTTTATAATGTTATCCACTGAAACTTGGAAATATGTAATTAAAGTCTGTATAACCTATATTTCCACTAAAGACAACATAGCACTGCTCTCTTTTGATAATGTATTGAACTGTTGCGAGCATGAAATTTTAGCGGAATGCATTTTCATAGTTCGTTTCACATACTCTTTTCTTTATGTTAGAATGTCAAATGTAGAATGATTTGGAATGTTACAGGTTGGAGGACGATCTGTTGTGTGCAAAGATGTGACGCAGGAAGTTGTAATTCTTGAAGAAGATCAGAAATTCCTCAAGTTGCTAGAGGTTCTTGGCCAGTTTTATGAGCGTGGCCAAACCATAGTGTTTGTGGATAAGCAGGAGAATGCTGACTCATTATTCAAGGTGGGTATTTCTTTGAATCTGTTTAAACACTAAATGGTTTAAAAGATGCATGTTGAAGGGAAACTCAGTAATCCAGCTGTCCAGTCTCAAATATATATTTAAGAAAAGGTCTTTATAAGGCTAAGTTGGTGAGGTCAGAAATGGGCATTTTTGATGTTATAGTAGTTCTAGCAATGTTATATGGATGTTAAGTTTAGGCTTTAGATGAGAAAGTACGGAAAAAAGCGAACATGTTTGATAAGGGACAGAGGTGGTGAAAGCCTTGTGTAAGATGAAGTGTGACATAGCAGCTGAAGTGAATGGGACTGCTTTTGAATTTCATAAGAAAGGGGGTAAAGGCATTGTTGATTGTTTAGATAAGGTTTTCAGATGTGTATGGCTCAAGCTGAGATTCCAAAGGACTGGCAGAATGCCTGTTTAGTATTCACACATAAAGGTAAGGGGGGGGATTAAAGATAATGCTCGAACTACATAAGTGAAAATTTATTTGTTATATCTGGTAAGTTGTGTGGGAAATTGGTGATTGAGAGGGTACTGGCATGCATAGAGCATCAGATTGGTGAGGACCAATGTGGCTTCAGAAGTGGTTTAGGATGTGTGGACCAGGGAACATTAAAAGTTCGGAACAAAAATTCTGCATGTGAAGGAATGTACTGTTTCAGTTTGTCTTCTTGTCTAGGATCTGTTGAGCCACTCTTACCGGGCATTGGTGCTACATGGTGGTGTAGACCAGATAGACCGAGACACTACAATCTTGGATTTTAAGGCCGGAAGAGTGCCCATCCTGGTGGCTACTTCAGTTGCAGCACGAGGCCTTGATGTCAAACAGCTCATTCTGGTTGTCAACTTTGACTGTCCCAATCATTATGAAGATTATGTTCATAGGTAAAGTATAATGTTTCAAGGCTAGAAAGTACTTACTTTTTTGAGGTGGAAAAGCTGATGATTGTTTTAATTGCTGGGTCATGTTCCTTGAGGATAATTACAAAATTTTATAATGGTACGAGAAAATGCTTTGACTCTGTGGTCTCCTCCTTACATTACTTAGCTTTGAATATTTTGCATTCCTCCTTGCTATCACATTTCTCACATCTCCATCATTATCCTGTATCATGTCTCTTGTGTCATTATTTTTACCTACCTTCACACACATATTGCATGTGCATCTTCATTGTCATCTTTAGGGGGTCAACAGACTGTAGTAGATAATATAGTAATTGACAGGAATGCAAAGGAAAGTTTGTGTTGGTGTATTGAGAGGAGCAGCAGATTAGATGTCTGATTCTTTGTTAGTGGAACTGACGGTGAAATTTTGTCATGATTAAAGGAAAAGAGGAAATGACATATATAAAGGAAGTGGTGAAAATTAACAAACTGAGAAGGCAGGGCTGCATGGAGGTAAACCAAGAGAGGTTGAGTTATAAGTGACTTTGGGTGAAACAAAGGGAGTGGGAGAGAAGTGGGAAGTATGTAGGGAAGCATTACATACATACAAATGAAGTTTGTGACCTGCAGAAAGTGAGATGTGGGCATGTGACAGTGGGTATGGTGTGGTGGGATGAGAGAGTTTAATTGTTTGTGAAAGAGAAACTAGAGGTGTATGGATTGTATACGTCAGGAAGGAGTACGTACTGATAAGTACCTATGGCAAAATTTTGCAGGGATGGCAGAGCTTATGTATGACTTTCACTACATGTCTTACCTGTTGAATTATACTCACTCTCTCAGCTGCCACTCCTTTTCCATAACTGTTGATTTGATATTCATCTGGGATTGACTTCTGCTTTGAGTTTGATATTGTTTTAAATGCTTCTATAATCATGTATATGTATTATAACATCTGGTTTAGAGGTAAATACTGTCTCATGTACTTTTGCAAGCTTTCATATATTTTTGGTTGGTACCTTTCATGAATATTCATATAGTATTTTTTAAGCTAAACACTTAATAGGCACATTCATTTCTCTAGGTGTGGTCGTACTGGCCGTGCTGGCAACAAGGGATGGGCCTATACATTTTTAACTCCAGATCAGCCTCGTCATGGTGGTGAAATAATCCGAGCAATGGAACTATCAGAAACTGCTGTTTCTCCAGAACTTCAGGTACATGTTTGTAAATTCATCTCATTTGAGAATCTCTTAACTGGGAGTAGTTGTCCTCATGTGAAAACCAGTTCTTGAAATGATTTCCTGTGCCTCAAAATAATTTGTATGGCCATTATTTCTTGTAGTTCCATTCCATGCATTATTTTCAGAGATTACAGCCTGAAATTTTTCCTTACACTGGACAAAATATGTAATGTCAAGAGAATGTCTTGGGAGGAGGTGAATAGTATGAGGGGAACAGGAGAACACATGGGGGCATCGCTGTAGGGAGCAGTTGGGAAAGTGGCAACAGACGAGGAAGAGGTAATGAGTAATGAGATTTGAAAAACTGTTGAATGTGTCAGGTGATAGAATGGCAGATGTGGGATGTTTGGCACATAAAGGTGAATGGAGCTAGAGAGCCTTGGCAAATGGCTTGATGAAAAGAAAAGAGAAGGCAAAAGCCTTGCTTATGATGAAGTGTGGTAAAGTAGCTGGAGTGTATGGGATTGCAGTAGAATTTCACAAATAGAGGGATGACAGTATTATTGAATGGTTAACCAGGATTTTCATGTATTCATGGCTTTAGGTGAGGTTTCGGAGGAATGAGAGAAAGCCTATATAATGCCATTATATAAAGGCAAGGGGTACAAAAGCAATTACTTGAATTGCAGAATTGCAGTTGGTTGTTTTTACCTGGTAAGTTGTGTGGGAGGGTAATGATTAAGAGGGTGGCGGCTTGAACAGATTGGTGTGGAACAATGAGGCTTAAAGGAGTAGTAGAGATAGTGTAGATGAGGAGTTTGCTTTGAAGAATTGTGTGTGAGAAATACATAGAAAAGGGGAAGAATTTGTATGTGGTGACTGTGTATCTGGAGAAAACATAAGATAGGGTTAACAGAGATGCCTTATGGAAAGTGCTTTGAAAAGGGTATAGGAAGAAAGCTCCTAGAAGTTGTGAGAAGTTTCTGTTGAGAGAATATTGTATGTATGTGAGTTGGAAGGGAAAAGGTTGAGTGATGCCAGGTGAAGTGGGAGTCTTCATCAAGGGGTTGTGATATAACTGCTCTTTAATCCAAAGTATTTTTTAATGAATTTTTGATGGGTCAACAAATTTTGTAGTGGTCATTTCAAATTCTTGTGGGACGACTTAATCGAATTTCATGATTACAGAAGAGTTTTTGATGCTGTGGGGAAGATCAAATACTTCATTCAATAATGTTTATAATTCATACAACTACAGTTGATTTTTTTAAAGACAGGGTATTAGGTAAATATTGGTTAGTGAAAAGGCAGTTACCCACCTAATGAGGAAGATACCAGTACATCTGGGTGGGAAACTGGAAAGGATGGCTGAAGAATACTAACCTAGATTTTATGGTAAATATGATACCTTTCTTGTTTCTGGTATTTAATGTATTAAAAGGAATTTTTTTCATAATTTTTTTTTTTTCTCTTTTAAAGAAATTCTATGATGACTACAAGCAAAAAATGGAAGGAGAGGGCAAAAAAGTGAAGACTGGTGGGGGCTTCCATGGGAAAGGCTACAAATTTGATGAATCTGAAGCCAACTTTGCCTCAGAGAAGAAGAAATTTGAGAAAGCTGCTCTGGGATTGGCAGACTCTGATGATGAAGATATTGAGCAGGACATTGATCAACAAATTGAGAGTATGCTTAATACAAAGAGGACAGTCAAGGAGATTAAGGTGGTTAGTGGTGTTCATTGTCTTTGTGTTCAGTTGATGATTTTGTGGAGTTTTTTGCTCACGTGTGTTAAGTGCATTGTTGAAGACCTCAAGTCATCCAATGTGGATATGAAGATAAGGAGGAAATTGTAAGGTGTTTAAGTATTTCAGCCTGTTACTAAGCAACAATTGTTTGCATATATTTAAGTGTCCTGTGTATGTGTGTCTTGTAGAAGTTATGTCAGTATTGATAGATTTGCTGTCACTTTTAGTCTTTTTCCTGTTTTTTTGTATATATGATGCACATTTTTGTCATTGACAGCTGGCAGGGAATCCACATTGTCACTGCTGTAAAACTGTAGTGGGTCAGGTATATGAATTTTGTCATAATCATCATTTAGTATCCTCATCAATAATATCCTTACCCTTCAGCAGTTCACTTCTTGTCTGTATCACCATCAATGGCAAGACAACATGTGATTCACAGACATTATGATAATACTGTTCCTCAATGTAGTTAACAAGACCGAAACTGCTCAGCCAATCCTCTCTGACTGACTTGTGGGCTTGTGTACTTGTACAATATTCCTGTGATTCCTCTGTTCCAGATTTTTTTGATATACAGCATTCAATTAGCTTATATGTTATATAGGCATATCTTCCAATTCATTTTTATTCTACCCCATGATAACTAGATAACTTGAACTTTGCATCTATTGCTTTGTTGCATGCCTTTTCAGACTATTTCAACATTCTGAATGGGGTTAATGCTTTTACTTTTACTGTGAAGTACTGTCATTGTTTTCACACACATAGTTTACCATGTATTTTGGTCAAGACTGGAATCAACAGATTCTTTGTCTAGAAGCTAAATTCTTACAGTAACCTACCAAGTGAGAAAACAAGGTGAAGGAAGCATGACATAGAATGCAGCAAAGTCTTTGGAAAATTGTTTTTTATTCTTAGTATGTCTGATTAATTTTTATGTAATACAGGAATTTGAGGGAAAGAGGTCACACATAACAACAGAAGTTTTGCTCATTCTAATTTTAAAATGAGTTTAAATCTGTGTGCTGAAGATGTACAACCTTACCCCATAATGACCAGAAAAAAATTTAGAGCTTATTAGATTCTGTCTCATACGTATTTACAGGTCTTTCTACTTAATGCATTTTGCACCCTCAGGAAGCTTGTATTTCATTTATATCTTAAGGGGATGGCCTTGATGATGCCTTGTTATGCTAGAACTGATTAATAACAATAGTTTTAAACCCATTGTATGACGACCTTATTCTTGTAGCCACACAGGATACCTCTTACCTGTATGGGTCTAGGCAAGTGTCTTTAACTGATAGATATGTAGTGAAGAAAAAATTATTTTGAAGTACTAGTGGTAAATTTCTTCAATAAGTAAGCTTTAGGTTGGTAGTACTTGGTAGGCAGCCACTGACTAGGGAAGTATATTACTGGTAATACCTACCTTGGTATTGGGAGGGTTAGTGATGGTCACATAGTGGGCCAGCTCTTCAGTGGTTGTCAGGTTACTTTCCTTTGTCCCAGGTAGCTGTCTTTTTTTCTTTTTTCCTCACCCACATGTGGACTGCTAGCTTTCTGTCTGCTAACATTGAATTTCCCCTTGTCACACTTAACACTTGAGAACACAACTCACACAACTCATTCCTTGTAACTATAGAGTTTCCTGCAGTGAGTGCTATATGTTAGCCCTGCCTTTTGGCATAATGGTAGGAGGAATAGATAGAAGTACTAGGTGGGAACATTAGACAGGAGCATTGGGTAGAAACGTTAGGTAGAAGTAGCAAGTAGGAACATCAGGTGGGAGCATTAGGTAGAAGCAGCAGTTTGGAACATTAGGTAGAATTAGTGGATAGGAACATCAGGTAGGAGCCTCTGAAAACACTGTGCTCGAGTTACCCTTTGCCAGTGGCTTGTTAAGGGTGGGGTTTTAAAGGCTAAGAAGCAGCATTGGAGTTCACCAGTTATGGAGACTTGTGCCAAGCCCGCCCCTTTGAGGGAGTTCCTGAAAGGAATAGGTATCAAAGATATAGATAGACAGATGTTGGTTTTAGTGCCTGACACTGACTTCCTCCCTCCTACTATGCATTATGCTGTGACACAAGTTTGTCTCGTATACCCTATGTTGGTCATCAGACAAAAGGATGAAAAGTAGTGACCCTTGCATGAACAGCCTTTTTTTTACCTATGAATTGTACCAGACAGCCATCCAATGCTCTAATGTACTTCTTTTTTTTAGAGCCACATTAAATGATTTCCTGACATTTTTCAGTTACTGACAGGTAAAGCACAAGGATAAAATTAGTTTTTCATCCCTCAAGACAGTCTGTATAGAATTCATTGTTAAGCAGTATAATATAATATTGTAATGTTATAACTCTTAAGCAAAGATAGTCATACAAATTTTGAGAGCTGTGATGTGTTCCAGACACCCGAGGTGTCTTCATCGTCAAATGATGGCATAACTGGTGTTCCCCTTGGTGGTCCATCTGCCTCTGACAAACTAGAATTAGCTCGGAAGCTGGCTCAGCGTATCAATCTTCAACATAACATTGGCAAGGAAGCCAAGGGTGCAAGTCAACAAGCTGCAGAATTTATCCTCAAGGGTGGAGCTGCTATGCAACCTACCATATCTGCTAAGACTGTTGCAGAGCAGGTAAAGAGTCCGATTCAGTTTGTCTGTAACATACTTTATACTGAAATGTATTCATATTCATTACAAATCTTATACTTGATATTGAATAACTCATGCAGAGGATTCATGAAATAGCTTATAATTGATACACTTCTTCCTCAATTTCTTTCAATATTCAGTCGACTACCTCTCATAATGATAACAGAATTTGCCTACAAAATCTTATCCTAACACATCATTGTAAACTTTCTCACTTTCTTGCAAAGCTTAAAATGCTATGATTGAAGTAAGTATATCCTCAATGTAATCATTTGTGATCAACAGAGTTTTGAGCAGAATTTTGAATATTGCCTATATATTTAGAGAAAGCTTTGAGAATTATTTTTTTAAATGAAGTTATTATCTTGATATTAGAAGTTTTCCAGAAATCCATTCTTATTTATTATTTTCATCATATGCCCCTATTATATCCATAAATTCAGTACAGATTTTCTCATTTATGTCTGCCAGATTGCAAGAATTTGGAACACACCTTTTCCATTATCTGTGTCCACATTGGTATTACTAATCCATGTAACACAATATCTTCTGGTGACTATACAAGACAGACTTACTTCCCATAAGGTTTTGTAATTGTTTTCTCTATGATTACATTTAAACAACAGAGAACTTTGCCTTCATCCAAACATATGGTACTCAACCACCTTTTCATGCTTCCATAAACATTTTCCAAATTTAGTCAGCATCAGCTTACAGTTCACCATGTGTTTTCCCACTGTGGACTGGATATTTGCTTTATAGAATTTGTGCAAGGATTACTTAGTGAGAGCAAGAGTATTGTATGTTACAATTATAGATGTGTAGAAAGTGTATGATATGGAAGTGAGGCCTTGTAAATGTTTCTGTGAATGTAGAAATAAACAAAAGCAGTTAAATACAACAAGGGGTCTTGATGGAGATGGTTCTGCAGCAGGGGTGTATGATTTCACCTTAGTTACAAAAGCTGCTTGTGGATGGGATGACAAGGGAAGAGAATGCAAGAGTCTTAAAAGGAGTGGTAGGTCTGCAGCATAAGAGGGGCTGGGGAGCAGTGGAGGTGGATCATTTCAGGACACATCTCTGGCAGCAGACTCTCGAGAAAAGCAACTGAAGCCGCTGACAAAGTTTGGGAGGATGTGAAAGGAGAAAGTTGTGTAAATGAACAGGAAGGGTCTAGTAGAAGTAGATACCTGGAAGAGGGGGGACTAACATTTTGGATGGGAGGGGACTAGGGCTTTTGCAGAAAAAGTGAGTGCCAAGTATGTTGAAGTAAGAGTGTATTGATAGTATTTTTATTTCATTGTGCATCACTTGAATGTTTATGATCAGCAGACAGTTTGTGATTGGTCTTAGTGCTCTGTTTTGTGTAGTTTGCAACTCTGTTATATTTGCTTTTGACAGGATGGATGACCAGGCAGGTGAAGCATATTTTATGATGAAGCAGTTGGATTAATTGTTTGTAGAGGACACAAAGGGATTTTTTTCTTGTCAAAACCTGATGATGGTAAGTAATGTAGGGGTGTTTAGATTGTTTATGACCTTTTTTAGTAATGTTTGTGGTGTGGGAAGTGAATGTAATATGTGTATTGCATGTGATGCCCAGTATGGTTGGAGTTTTGTTGAATGGACGTGGTTGACTATTGAGGTTGACAGAAAGGTGTAAGTTGGATTCATACCTATATATATATATATATATATATATATATATATATTACATATGGAATGATGGCAGATTCTTTGTAGACCTTCGTTCAATATAAATTGGATCTTCCCTCCCAGATGGCACAAAAATTGAATAACAAGTTGAACTACCAGCCACGTGATGATCAGGAGGAGGAGGAAGAGGCTGCTGAAGAAACCCATCACAAGTATGAAGAGGAGCTTGAAATCAATGACTTCCCACAGCAGGCGAGGTGAGTCGTTTTTATCTCCTTTGGAAGTTACATAGTTTATAAAATATTCTGTTTCACCAAACTCAGCTGGGTTCCAACACTTGCGTTAGTTTTAGAGGTTATTTTAAACATGAGGTTCCTCTGGTTTGATAAAATATTAATGGATTATTTCATAAAATGTATTCGTTGTGAGTAGCAGCATTTACTGTCACCCTCTTTTGTGCTGAGGTTTCCTTTCCACCAGTATGGGGTTTTGGGTCGTAGGCTTTTTGTTTTGATTGCCTTACTCATTAATTTATTTTTAATTTTTCTCTTATTTTTTATAGCAATCTATGAGTAGCGTTAACTGAGGTATGTTTTACTCCATTAAGATATGAAATAAGTATGCCAATAAAAGCCATTGTTTTTTAATCAGTCCCTTCACACTGAAGACAGGGAACTCAAGAAATAGTTACTGAGTAGTCCTTGGGCTATCAGTGTAGCCAAGCAAAATTGCATTGCTTAAAGAAAACAGTGGCAATGCAGCAGCCATTATCCACTGACAAGCCAATCATGACTCATTAATGTCTTCATCCCTCCTTCAGTTGAACTCATGTCATGTAAATTAGATGGATAGGTGGTAGATGTATTTTCTGAGATCACTTTGTCCGATGGAAAAAATCAGTCTCTTTGAAAAAAAAAAAAAGAATTATCACTCAGAAGTGTTCAAAGGATGGATGTTGAGTGGATAGAAAGGGCAGTGTTTGTAGAGGAACATATACTCTTGTTTCCAGGAAGCATTGACAAATATCGTTAGCGATTGACTATTTACCGATTCATATGTGCTGAACAGACTCGCATGATTTTTGAAAGAGAATATAATAACTGACTCCCACCAAGAAAGTATTTAGTCACAAATGAAGAGACAGGACAAGGTGGTTTTTCATTAATGCATTAGATTACTTAAAACTTTTATTTTGTATAATTGCTGCTGCTGTTTGTTTAACCAGTAATGCATATGATATTGCCAGTGAATAAAACTAGTGAATGGACATGTCAGTTCCCAGTTATGGGCTGGTAGTTATAGTATCATGTGAGGTGTATACTTCAAATTAGAAAAACATCAGGTTGTGGGACCACATAACAGACACTTTCGGAAAAATAGTAAGAGTCACTTCATTTAAGAAGTATAATAGTATTACTCTTGCAGGACATTCAGGAAACCCAAAAATACTGCTACTTTATTGCTTAGGAAAATTTACTTAAAAACATATGGAAAAGAGACACCAGTTTAATTTTGCACAGAATATCTTACCGGTATTGGAAGGCAGTTATGTGTGTCTGTGTGTGCACATTTATGTGGGCATGCATACATATATGTATGTGTCGTAGTCTGAGAGTGTGGATCTTTGAAATGTCTTTCAGCATACTTGTATATTATATTCAGTATACTTGTGTATTATATCTTTATAATTTTTCAGTATTTTTTTCTTTATCTATTAGGAATATGTGATAATACATGCACTGTATTTTCTCAAGGGTTATCAACCCAGTGCTAATAAAGAGATTTCACTGGAAAGCCCAACCCTGGAACATAAAGAGAGAAAAAGATTAGAAGAGGAAAAAAGCACAGATTATACTGATTAGGCAAATTTGCTTAGCAGAGAATAGGGTAAATTATTTTCACTTGCTAATCAGTTTCTTTTCATGTCATATTATATGCAACTTCACTTCAGGTGGCGTGTAACAAGTAAAGAAGCTTTGGCCCAGATCTCAGAATATTCTGAAGCAGGAATTACTGTCAGAGGAACATTCTGTCCACCGGTAAGTGCAGAAAGACAGTCCTTAATGCATTTTAGTGGATTATATGTCACATTAGTTTTTAACTCTTGGTTGTTAATGAATTTATCCCAAAATAATTCCTTGTGAGCTTTTCAGTTATTCTAAGATGTATTTCACAAGACTTAACGCATTTTTTGTCTTTCAGGGTAAAAATCCACTGGAGGGAGAACGCAAGTTATTCTTAGCTATTGAATCAACATCTGAATTAGCGGTGTCAAAGGCAAAGGCTGAGATTATTCGACTTATACGTGAAGAACTTGTAAAACTAAGGACTAGTGCAGGTCCTGTCAAGGCTCAGGGCCGGTATAAGGTTCTATAGAGAAGACATTGCAATATTAACTTATTGAAATTCAGTTTTCTACTAATTTTCATAATTGCAAAATTAGTGATTCTTATGGGATACAAGAATTTTTTATTACTTTCAAATGGTGTATTTTAAAGGCACCTCCAAGTCATAAAGCACACTCAATTAATGGCCATTCACAGTACCTGGTATGCAAGATGAATAATATCTAATCACTGCAACTGACATACATACTAGAAAAATTTTAAAATGTACAGTTGCACCATAGTAGTGCAGTGATTTGTGCTGCTGACTTTTATTTCGCTGGACCAGATGTGATCCACAGTACAGGCAGACAGCATGCTGCCCACCCCTGAGTTCATCTTTCCCATAGTTGGTAGATGAATGAGTACTAACTTTGATTATGATAAGTTACCACAAATGTGACAGTTCTCATAGATATGACAGGCTTAGCTAGGCAAAAGCATGTAATGTGGCTTGGGTTTCCCCAATGTTGTCCATGATTGTGGATATAGCCCTCAGCAATAGGCCTAATGAGCCTGTCAGATTTTTTCTCCAGTTTGTGGATATGTGTCTCCACTTGTGATTGATGTCATTTAAAAAGTGATAGCTTGTGGAAGAGAGCAGTGATTGATGTCATTTAAAAAGTGATAGCTTGTGGAAGAGAGCAGCATGAGAACAAGTATGCTGTAGACATTTTCTATTAGCACAGCAAGTTGAATAAAAGTGAATTTTTTTTCATTGGTATGTACACCCCCTTTATGAATTCAGAGTAAAACTATGTAGTCTTAAGGACCTTTTAAGAGATTTTTTGCTATTTATTCATGATATTTCTTTTTTAATTTTTGAAAGAGAAGAACTATATGGATTCAACAAAAAACTTCTTCAGGTTGTCTCAGCCATACAAAATCAGTACTTGGAGGATTTTTCTTTTCTTCAGTATTACAAGCACTTATACTAAATGTCCAAATCAAAATTTAAGCATTCTAATAACAATACACTTTCCTGTGGAACAGACTAGACATAAAAAACAGTTGTTAAAGAAGCTGGCTTGTGAAAGAACATAAAATGTTTGAAAACCATGTCTACCTGTTTGAAGTTATTGCATCACAAGTAA
>JAUUDW010027961.1:0-17206 GCA_032361385.1 Panulirus guttatus | reverse complement strand
TCAACATAAAAAAGAAAAAAGAGATACCCTTCACATAGAATGACTATTTGTTGTGTATTCACGAAAATGGCTTCTCTCCTTTATGATTTATCATATGCTTCACTAAAATATTCCAATAAGAACAAAGTCTTTTGGCACTGGAGACATTTGAATGGATTTTCTCGTGCATGAATGGTCATGTGTTTCCTTAAATAACTCCTCTATTAGTGGTCTTTTGGCTCTTTGAACATCTGCATTCACTTTCTTGGTTTATTTTGTAACTGTATAACCCTAGGGCCCCCTTTATAGTGTTTCTTCAGTTTTAAAATTGTGGTGCTTTCAGTTACAGGGAAATGATGGACTTATTTGCAAGGAAAAAACTCTCTGCCCTATTTCATCCATTTAGGATGATAAAACTTCATTGAAGGTGATTTTGTATTCAAGGTATAATCACATTCAGGTAGAGTCCACTTACAACTCTCTCTTGTATGAAGAGTTATATGCCATACCCAGTGAATCTTTAGAAAGAAAGGTCCAATAACCATATGCTGCAATAAAGTAATCATAGACAATTTGATTTTTAGGGAATGTGAGCATTCATAAGACATTTCTATTTTATAAATCTAGTTTTGTGCTGTAATAAGGTGAAAAAGTCACTGAAATTATAAGAAATCCCAGAACTTTTCTCTTTTATGTGTTGCATGTATGTTGCTAAATGTCTTTCTTAAGAAAAGCAATGGCACTCTGAACATAAGTATAGTTTTGTTTCATGCATGCATTCAATTACTCTTCAGTAAGAAAGATTTTAGGCAATGTGACCATTCATATGGCTGCATTCCTACATGTATGGTCATATATTTCATGATATATATACCCTCACTATAAAAGTGCTTTAGCTCTTAGAACACTGGTAATGCCTCATTCTAGCATGAATATTCATGTGTTGCAATTTAGTGAATTCTCTTGGAGAAGGTCTTTTGCTTATATATGGAAGAGTATGGCTTCTCTGTTGTATGAATATGTAATGATACATCACCTGGCTATGCAGCATTAAATTGTTACTCTGTGAGAAAGACCTATGGTTACTTACCCATTCATATGAAGTATGTACTCTAGATAAAGGTGTTTTAGGACTATGAACTTTCATATAGCTTTTCTTCTGCATAAATATTCTCGTTTTGTAATAAATGAATTTTCTAGGTGAAGGTTGTTAAGTAATATGTACAGTTATAAAGTACTAAAGTTGTATGGAACTAAAGAATTCCCTGGGAGGAAGTATTCTGGCAATGTTAAGATTCATATGGTTTTACTCCAGCATGACAAGTCATGTGCTTCACTCAATAACTGGTAAGAAAAAAAACTCTCTGGTATTGTGATCATTCATTAGGTTTTTCTTCTGCATGAACACTAATGTGTTGCATTTAGTTATCCTTCACAAATTCTGGTTATTTTCAATGTGTGCATTAGAACAGCTTCCCTCTCATATGAAGTCATGTGTTGCACAGAATATTTTTTTTTCACCTAAAGCTTTTTGGCAACATATACACTCATATGACTTCTACTTTTTATGACTAGTCATATGCTGCTCCAAAGTAATCTTTTGGTAGAATGTCTTCTGGCATTTTGAGAATTCCTGTGGCTTCTCTCCTGTATGAAAAGTTATTTGTTTCACAAAATAACATCTCATGGAAAAGCTGAACAATCATTTGGCTTTTCTCCCATATGAATAATCTTGTGCTGCATTAGATACCCTTCACAAAGAATGACTATTTGTTGTATATTCACGAAAATGGCTTCTCTCCTTTATGAATTCTCATGTGCTTCACTAGAGAATTCCAATAGCAGCAAAGTCTTTTGGCACTGGAGATGCATGAATGGATTTATTCCTGTATGAATGGCCATGTATTTCCTTAAATAACTACTCTATTAGTGGTCTTTTGGCTCTTTGAACATCTGCATTCTCTTTCTTGGTTTGATTTGTAACTGTATAACCCTTGGGCCCCCTTTATAGTGTCTCTTCAGTTTTAAGGTTGTGCTGCTTCAGTAACAGGGAAATGATGGGCTCATTTGCAGGGAAAAGACTTTCTGCCCCACTTCATCCACTGAGGATGATAAAACTTCACTGACGGTAATTTTCCACTCAAGGTGTAATCTCATTCAATTAGAGTCCACTTACACCTCTCTCTTTTATGAACAGTTATATGCCATACTCAAAGAATCTTGAGGAAGAAGGCCCTATAGCCATTCGCTACAATGAAATAATCATAGACAATTTGATCTTTAGGGAAGGTGAGCATTCATAAGACTTTTTATGTCTTTAATCTTGTGCGACAATAAATCATGATAAACAGTGCTTTATTTTATCCTAAAAGTGAAGGTCTTTCAAATTTGTGAAAAATCATGTACTGCTTATCATCATCACTTTGTGAGGTCCTTGGAATTATGAAAAGTCACAGAGCTCTTTTTTTATGTACTGGGTGCACACTACTAAATGACTTCCCTAAGAAAAACAATGACAATTTTAACATAAGTTTGGTTTCTTTCCTGTATGCATTACATCATTCTTCAGTGAGAAGGGTTTTTGGCAATGTGACCATTCCTGTGGCTTAACTCCTGTAAGAATGGTCATATACTTCATAATATATGCCTTCACTATGAAAATCTTCAAGCACAAAGAATGCTGACCCAGCTTTCCTCTAGTGTCAATAATCATTTGCTGCAAATTGATGATATCATTGGATGGAGGCCTGTTTGGTAGATATGCAGTTACATATGTATCAGTAGATTGTCTGGCTGTGTTGCACTAAATTACTTCTCTGTGAGAAAAACTTATGACTTCATATAACTTCCCTCATGTATAAATGGTCATATCCTTCATGAAGTTTGCCCTCATGATAAAGGTGTTTTAGCACAATAAGCATTCATATTGCTTCTCTCCAGTGTGAATATTTTTGTTCTGTAATAGATAAAATCTTTAGGAGAAGGCCTCTAAGTAATATGTACAGTTATAAAATCCTGATATGTACAGTTATGAAATGCTAAAGTTGTATGGCACTAAAATACTCATTTCAGAGGAAGTCTTCTGACAGTTAAAATATTTACATGGCTTTATTTCTCTATGAATTGTCATGTGCTTCACTAAAACACTTTCCAGGTAAAAGCTCTCTAGCAATGTGAACATTAATCTGACTTTTCTTCTGAATGAAGACTTATGTCTTGCATTTAGTTACCCTTCACAAAGAATGACTATTGGTAATGTGTGTGGGTGTATTAGAATAGCTTTTCTCTTATATGAAGAGTGATATGTTGCATAAAATTATCTTTTTCAGCTAAGGACTTTTAGTAACATATAAATTCATATGACTTCTACTGTATGACTAGCCATATGCTGCTCTACAGCAATCTTTTGTCAGGTCTGGAATTGTGCATATTCATGTGGCTTCTCTCCTGTATGAGTAGCCATTTGTTTCACTAATCAATTTCTCAGGGAAAAGCTGAATAATCAGGTGGCTTTTCTCCTACATGAATAATTTTGTGCTGTATCAAATACCCTTCACAAAGAATTACTCTTGATTGTGTATGCATGAAAATGGCTTCTCTTCTGTATGAATACTCATTTGCTTCACTAAAATATTTCAATAAGAACAAAGTCTTTTGGAACCGAAAGCATTCAAATGGATTTTCTCCCCTTTCATAGGGCTCATGCAGGTTTAAGATTATGATTCTTTTAGTAACAGGGAAATGATGGACTTATTTGCAGGGAAAAGACTCTCTGCCCCATTTCGTCCACTTAGGATGATAAAACTTCATTAAAAGTGATTTTCCACTCAAGATATAACCTCAATTAGGTTGAGTCCATTCACACCTCTCTCGTGTATTCATATGCCATATCTAGAGGCTCTGAAGGAAGGTCCTATAACCATACATTGCAAGAAAGGACTCATATGAAAGTTGGTCTATAGGTAGGATGAGCATTCACAACAGATTTTGACTTCATAAATGTAGTTTTATGCTGCAATAAATCATGTCAGTTTGAAAGTACAAGTGGTTTCTCTCCTGAACGATATACAGTTCTTTTTTGTATCCTAAAACTGAAGCGCTTTCAACTTTAAGAGAATTCATATTCTACATACTATCATCACTTTGTGAGGTCATTTGAAATGTGAAAAATCACAGAGATTTTCTTTTTAATGTGTTCCATCTACACTAATAAATGACTTCCTTACAAAAAACAATAGCACTCTGAGCATAAATATGGTTTCTTTCATGTATGCATCTAATTACTCCTTAGTAAGAAGGATTCTAGGCAATGTGACCATTCATTTGGCTGCACTACTATGTGAATAGTCATATATTTCATGATATATGCCTTTATTGTGAAAGTGTTCTGGCTAAAAGAACACTGATATAGCTTCATTCCAGTGTGAATATTCATGAGCTGTGATTTAATAAGATCTCTGGGAGAAGATCTTTTTATTCTCTATGAATATGTAATGATATGCCACCTGGTTATGCTGAATTATATAACTACTTTGTGAGAAAGACCTATGGTGATTTGCCCATTGATATGAAATATGTACTCAGGATAAAAGTGTTTCAGTATTACGAACTTTTATATTGCTTTTCTCTGTGTGAATATTTTTGTTTTGTGATAAATTAATTCTTTAGGTGAAGGGCTTTAAGAATTTTGCACAGTTAGAAAGTACTAAAGTTATATCGCACAAAAGTTCTCATTTGGGAGGAAGTCTTCTGACAATGATGATATTCATTTGGTTTTACTCCAGCATAGAAAGTCATGTGCTTCACTAAATAACTCGTCAGTAAAAAGCTCTCTGGTATTGTGATTATTCATTTGGCATTTCTTCTGCATAAAGACTAATATGTTGCATTTAGGTACTCTTGATAAAGAATAACTATTAGCAGTGTTTGCATTAGAATAGCTTCCCTCTTATATGAAGAGCCATGTGTTGCAGAAAATCATTTCTTTTAGATTTTTCCTTTTGGAAACATATACAATCATATGACTTCTACTTTTTATGACTAGTCATATGCTGCTCTAAAGCAATCTTTTGGAAGAAGGTATTCTGGCATTTGAACATTTCTATGGCTTCTCTCCTGTATGAGTAGTCATTTGTTTCTCAAAATAACTTCTCAGGGAAAAGCTGGCATTCAGTTGACTTTTCTCCCAAATGAATAATCTTGTGCTCTATCAAATATCCTTCACAAAGAATGACTATCTATTGTATATGCATAAAAATGGATTTTCTCCTTTATGAATAATTATGTGCTTCACTAGAGTATTCCAATAAGAACAAAGTCTTTTTGTACTGGAGATATTTGAATGGATTCTCTTCTGTATGAATGGTCATGTGTTTCCATAAATAACCCTTCTATCAGTGGTCTTTTGACTCTTTGAACATCTACATTCTCTCTCATGGTTTAATTTGTTACTATTTAAGCCTGGGGCCCACTTTATAGAGATTCTTCAGCCTTAGGGTTACACTGCTTTCATTAGCAGGGAAATAATGGATATATTTGTAGGGAAAAGACTGTGCCCCATTTCATCCACTAAAGATTATAAAAGTTCATTGAATGTGATTTTCATGTAGAGTCCAGTTACACCCTTTCTTGTATGAACAGTCACATGCCATACCCAGTGACTCTTTCGGAAGAAAGCCCTATAACCATATGCTGCAAGAAAGTAATCATAGACAATTTGATCCTTAGGGAAAGTGAGCATTCATGAGATATTTCTAGCTTTATAAATCTAGGTTTGTGTTGCAAAAAGTTAAAATGTCATTGGAATTGTAAGAAATCACAGAGCTTTTCTCTTTTATGTGTTGCATGGATGTTGCTAAATGACTTTCATAAGAAAAGCAATGGCACTCTAAACATAAGAAGAGTTTCTTTCATGTGTGCATTCAATTACCCCTCAGTAAGAAGGATATTAGGCAATGTGATCATTCATATGGCTGCATTCCTATACGTATGGTCATATACTTCAGGATAAATGCCCTCACTGTGAAAGTGTTTTAGCTCTTAGATCACTGGTATGGCTTCGTTCTAGTGTGAATATTCATGTGCTGCAATTCAATGAATTCTGTGGGAGAAGGTCTTTTGCTTATATACGGAAGTGTATGGCTTCTCTGTTGCATGAATATGTAATAATACGTCACCTAGCTATGCACCATTAAATTGCTACTCTGTGAGAAAGACCTATGGTTATTTACCCATTCATATGAAGTATGTACTCAGGATTAAGTTGTTTTAGCACTATGAACTTTCATACTGCTTTTTTTCCAGTGTGAATATTTTTGTTTTGTAATAAATGAATTCTTTAGGTTAAGGTCCTTAAGTAATATGTACAGTTATAAAGTACTAAAGTTCTATGGCACTAAATAACTCATTAGGAGGAGGTCTTCTGGCAATGATAAGATTCATATGGTTTTGCTCCACATGACAAGTCATGTACTTCACTAAGTAACTTGTAATAAGAAAACTCTTTGGTATTGTGATTATTCATTAGGTTTTTCTTCTGCATGAACACTAATGTGTTTGATTTAGTTACCCTTCACAAATTCTGGTTATTTCCATTGTGTGCATTAGAACAGCTTCCCTCTCGTATGAAGAGTCATGTGTTGCACAAAAGAATTTCTTTCAGCTAAAGCTTTTGGCAACATATACACTCACACGAAATCTACTTTTCATGACTAGCCATATGCTGCTCTAAAGTAATCTTTTGGAAGAAGATCCTCTGACATTGTTAACATTTCTGTGGCTTCTCTCCTGTATGAATGGTCATTTGTTTCACAAAATTAATTATGGAAAAGCTGAACATTCAGGTAGATTTCTCCCATATTAATGATCTTGTGCTGTATCAGATTCCCTTGACAGAGAATGACTATTTGTTGTGTATTTACGAAAATGGTTTCTCTCTTTTATGATTCATCACGTGCTTCACTACGATATTCCAATAAGAACAAAGTCTTTTGGCACTGGGGACATTTGAATGGATTTTCATCTGTCTGAATGGTCATGTGTTTCCTTAAATAACTCCTCTATTAGTGGTCTTTTGAGTCTTTGAACATCTGCATTCTCTTTCTTGGTTTATTTTGTAACTGTGTAACCCTAGGGCATCCTTTATAGAGTCTCTTCAGTTTTAAGATTGTGGTGCTTTCAGTAACAGGGAAATGATGAACTTATTTGCAAGGAAAAGACTCTCTGTCCTATTTCGTCCACTAAGGATGATAAAACTTCATTGGAAGTGATTTTCCACTCAAGGTATAATCACATTCGCATTGAGTTTACTTACAACTCACTCTTGTATGAGGAGTTATATGGTAAACCCAATGAATCTTTAGGAAAAAGTTCTATAACCATATGCTGCAATAAAGTATTCATAGACAATTTAATCTTTAGGGAATGTGAACACTTATAAGACATTTCTATTTTATAAACCTAGGTTTGTGCTGCAATAAAGAGAAAAGGTCATTGGAATTGTGAGAAATCCCAGAGCTTTTCTCTTTTATGTGTTGCATGTATATTGCAAAATGACTTTCTTCAGAAAAGCAATGGCACTCTGAACATAAGTATGGTTTCTTTCATGTATGCAATCAATTACTCTTCAGTCAGAAAGATTTTAGGCAATGTGACCATTCATATGGCCGCATTCCTACATGTATGGTCATATATTTCATGATACAAGCCCCCACTATGAAAGTGTTTTAGCTCTTAGAACACTGGTATCGCTTCATTCTAGCATGAATACTCATGTGTTGCAGTTTAGTAAATTCTCTAAGGGAAGGTCTTTTGCTTATACATGAAAGAGTATGGCTTTGGAAGGTCTTCTGGCATTATAAACAATCCTATGGCTTCTCTCCTGTATAAATGTTGTGTATTCATGAAAATGATTTCTCTCCTTTATGAATTATCATATACTTCACTAAAGTATTCCAGTAAGAACAAAGTCTTTTGGCACTGGACACATTTGAATGGATTTTCTCGTGCATGAATGGTCATGTGTTTCCTTAAATAACTTTTCTATTAGTGGTCTTTTGGCTCTTTGAATATCTGCATTCTCTTTCTTGGTTTAATGTGTAACTGTATAACCCTAGGGCTCCCTTGAGAGAGTCTCTTCAGTTTTAAGGTTGTGATGCTTTCAGTAACAGGGTAAATGATGGAAATTTGTTGGGAAAAAAACTCTCTGCCTCACTTCATCCACTGAGGATGTTAAAACCTCCCTGAAGGTGATTTTCCACTCAAGGTATAATATCGTTTTATTAGAGTCCACTTACACCTCCCTCTTGTATGAAGAGTTATATGCCATAGTCAGTGAATCTTTAGGATGAAGGTCGTATAACCATATGCTGCAATAAAGTAATCATAGACAATTTGATCTTTAGGGAATGTGAGCATTCGTAAGACATTTCTATTTAATAAATCTATTTCTGTGCTGTAATAAGGTGAAAAGGTCATTGAAATTGTGAGAAATCCCAGAGCTTTTCTCTTTTATGTGTTCCATGTATGTTGCTAAATGACTTTCTACAGAAAACCAATGGCACTCTGAACTTAAGTATGGTTTCTTTCATGCATGCATTCAATTGCTCCTAAGTAAGAAAGATTTTAGGAAATGTGACCATTCATATGGCTGCGTTCCTACATGTATGGTCATATATTTCATGATATATACCCTCACTATGAAAGGGTTTTAGCTCGTAGAACACTGCTATCACTTCATTCTAGCATGAATACTCATGTGTTGCAATTTAGTGAATTTTCTTGGAGAAGGTCTTTTGCTTATATATGTAAGAGCATGGCTTCTCTGTTGTATGAATATGTAATGATATGTCGCCTGGCTATGCAGCATTAAATTGCTACTCTGTGAGAAAGACATATGTCTATTTACCCATTTATATGAAGTACATACCCTAGATAAAGGTGTTTTAGCACTATGAACATTCATATTGCTTTTCTCCAGTGCGAATATTTTCGTTTTGTAATGAATGACTTCTTTAGGTGAAGGTCTTTAAGTAATATGAACAGTTATAAAGTACTTAAGTTGCATGGAACTAAAGAAGTCCCTTGGAAAAAGTGATCTGGCAATGATAAGATTCATATTGTTTTACTTCAAAATGAGAAGTCATGTGCTTCACTCAGTAACTTGTAAGAAGAGAAAACTTTCTATTATTGTGATTATTCATTAGGTTTTTCTTCTTCATGAACACTAGTGTGTTGTTTTTAGTTATCCTTCAAAAATTCTGGTTATTTTCAATGTGTGCATTAGAACAGCTTACCTCTCATTTGAAGTCATGTGTTGAACAAAATAAGATTTTCTTCAGCTAAAGCCTTTTAGCAACATATACACTCATATGACTTCTCCTTTTTATGACTAGTCATATGCTGCTTTAAAGTAATCTTTTGGTAGAAGGTCGTCTGGCATTGTGAGAATTTCTGTGGCTTCTCTCCTGTATGAATAGTTGTTTGTTTCACAAAATAACATCTCATGGAAAAGCTGAACATTCATTTGGCTTTTCTCCCATATGAATAATCTTGTGCTGTATCAGATACCCTTCACAAAGAATGACTATTTGTTGTATATTCACGAAAATGGCTTCTCTCCTTTGAGTTATCATGTGCTTCACTAAGGAATTCCAATAAGAACAAAGTCTTTTGGCACTGGAGACATATAAATGGAGTTTTCTCCAGTATGAATGGTCATGTATTTCCTTAAATAACTGCTCTATTAGTAGTCTTTTGGCTCTTTGAACATCCGCATTCTCTTTCTTGGTTTCATTTGTAACTGTATATCCCTTTGGCCCCCTTTATAGAGTCTCTTCAGTTTTAAGGTTGTGGTGCTTTCAGTAACAGGGAAGTGATGGACTAATTTGCAGGGAAAACACTCTCTGCCCCACTTCATCCACTGAGGATGATAAGACTTCACTGAAAGTGATTTTCCACTCAAGGTATAATCTCATTCAATTAGAGTTCACTTACACCTCTTTCTTTTATGAACACTTATATGCCAAATTCAGTGAATCGTGAGGAAGCAGGTCCTATAACCATTTCCTGAAATAAAATAATCATAGACAATTTGATCTTTAGGGAATGTGAGCATTCATAAGACATTTCCGTTTCATAAATCTAGTTTTGTGCAACAATAAATAGTGATAAACAGTGCTTCATTTTATCCTAAAAGTGAAAGGCTTTCAAATTTGTGAAAAATCATATACTGCTTATCATTATCACTTTGTGAGAAGGTCATTGGAATTATGAAAAGTCACAGAGCTCTTTTTTTTTATGTACTCGGTGTATGCTACTAAATGACTTCCATAAGAAAAACAATGGCACTTTTAACATAAGTATGGTTTCTTTCCTGTATGCATTACATTACTCTTCAGTGAGAAGGGTTTTTGGCAATGTGACTATTCCTATGGCTTCACTCCTGTATAAATGGTCATATACTTCATGATATATGCCTTCACCATGAAAATCTTCAAGCACAAACAATGCTGGTACGGCTTTCCCCTAGTGTCAATGTTCATTTGCTGCAAATTAATGATATCATTGGCTGGAGGCCTGATTGGTAAATATGCAGTTACATATGTATCGGTAGGTTGTCTGGCTGTGTTGCACTGAATTACTTCTCTGTGAGAAAGACTTATGAGTTCATATAACTTCCCTCAAGTATATATGGTCATATCCTTCATGAAGTACGTCCTCACGATAAAGGTGTTTTAGCACAATAAGCTTTCATATTGCTTTTCTCCAGTGTGAATATTTGTTTTCTAATAGATAAAGTCTTTAGAAGGTCTTTAAGTAATATGTACAGTTATAAAATCTTCATATGAACATTTACAAAATATTAAGGCTGTATAGCACTAAAATACTCATTTGAGAGGGAATCTTCTGACAGCTATAACATTCACATTGCTTTACTTCTCAATGAATTGTCATGTTCTACACTAAAAAACTTTCAAGGTAAAAGTTCTCTAGCAATGTGAACATTGACCTGGCTTTTCTTCTGCATGAAGACTAATGTCTTGCATTTAGTTACACTTCACAAAGAATGACTATTGGTAGTGTGTGTGTGTATTAGAATAGCTTCTCTATTGTATGAAGAGTGATATGTTGCACAAAATAATCTTTTTCAGCTAAGGCCTTTTAGTAACATATACATTCATATGACTTTTACTTTATGACTAGTCATATGCTGCTCTACAGCAATCTTTCTTAAAGTATGGCATTGTGAACATTGATGTGGCTTCTCTCCTGTATGAGTAGCCATTTTTTTTTTACTAATCATTATCTCAGGGAAAAGCTGATTATTCAAGTGGCTTTTCTCCTGCATGAATAATTTTATGCTGTATCAAACACCCTTCACAAAGAATTACTTTTGATTGTGTTTGCATGAAAATGGCCTCTCTTCTGTATGAACACTCATTTGCGTCACTAAAATATTTCAATAAGAACAAAGGCTTTTGGCATTGGACGCATTCAAATGGATTTTCCCCCATATGAATGGTCATGTATTTCCTTAAATAACTCCTCTGTTAGTGGTCTTTTGGTTGTTTCAACATCTTAAATATCTCTCTCCTTATGTAATTTGTAACACACTAACCCTAGAACCCCTTTCATAGGGCTCAAGCAGTTTTAAGGTTGTGCTTCTTTAGTAACAGGGAAATGATGGACTTATTTGCATGGAAAAGACTTACCGCCCCATTTCATCCACTTAGGATGATAAAACTTCATTAAAAGTGATTTTCCACTTAAGATATAACCTCAGTCAGGTTGAGTCTAGTCACACCTCTCTCTTGTATGAATAGTCATAGCCATATCCAGTGACTCTGTAGGAAGAAGGTCCTATAGCCATACGTTGCAAGAAAAGACTCATAGGAAAGTTGGTCTATAGGCAGGATGAGCATTCACAACAGATTTCGATATCATAAATCTAGTTTCATGCTGCAATAAATCATGTCAGTTTGAATGTACAAGTGGTTTCTCTCCTGAATGATATACAGTTCTTCTTTGTATCCTAAAACTGAAGCTCTTTCAACTTTAAGATAATTAATTTTCTATATACTGTCACCACTTTGTGAGATCATTCGAATTGTGAAAAATTACAGATGTTTTCTTTTCATTGTGTTCCATCTGCACTACTAAATGACTTCCTTAAGAAAAACAATGGCACTCTGAGCGTAAATATGGTTTTTTTCATGTATGCATCCAATTACTCCTTAGTGAGAAGGATTTTAGGCAATGTGACCATTCATATGGCTGCACTACTATGTGAATAGTCATATACTTCATGATATATGCCCTTACTATGAAAGTCTTCTGGCTAAAAGAACACTGACATAGCTTCATTCTAGTGTGAATATTCATGAGCTGTGATTTAATGAATTCTCTGGGAAAAGATCTTTTGCTTCTATATGAACATGTAATACTATGCCACCTGGCTATGCTGCATTAGATTGATACTTTGTGAGAAAGACCTATGGTAATCTGCCTATTGATATGAAGTATGTACTCAGGATAAAGGTGTTTCAGCACTACAAACTTTTATATTGCTCTTCTCTTGTGTGAATATTTTTGGTTTGTGATAAATTAATTCTTTAGGTGAAGGGTTTTAAGAAATATGCACAGTTATAAAGTACTAAAGATATATGCAACAAAAGTTCTCATTTGGGAGGAAGTCTTCTAACACTGATGATATTCATTTCGTTTTACTCCAGCATAGAAAGTCATGTGCTTCAATAAATAACTTGTCAGTAAAAATCTTTCCTCTTATATGAAGAACCATGTGTTGCACAAAATCATTTATTTCAGCTTTGTCCTTTTGGTAACATATAAACTCATATAACTAATTTTTATGACTAGTCATATGCTGCTCTAATGCAATCTTTTGGAAGAAGGTATTCTGGCAATGTGAACATTCCTGTAGCATTTCTCCTTTATGAGTACTCATTTGTGTCTCAAAATAGCTTCTCAGGAAAAAGATGGCATTCAGTTGACTTTTCTCCCATATGAATAATCTTGTGCTCTATCAAATATCCTTCACAAAGAATGACTATTTATTGTATATGCAAGAAAATGGATTCTCTCCTTTATGAATAATTATGTGCTTCACTAAAGTATTCCAATAAGAATAAAGTCTTATGGCAATGGAGACATTTGAATGGATTTTCTTTTCTATGAAGGTCATGTGTTTCCATGAGTAATTCTTCCTTAATTGGTCTTTTGACTCTTTGAACGTCTACATTCTCTCTCATGGTTTAATTTGTTACTATTTAACTCTGGGGCCCCCTTTATAGATATTCTTCAGCCTTAGGGTTATACCGCTTTCAGTAACAGGGAAATGATGGACTTATTTGTAGAGAAAAGACTCTGCCACATTTCATCCACTGAAGATTATAAAACTTCATTGAAGGTGATTTTCATGTAGAGTCCAACTACACCCTCTCCTGTATGAACAGTCATATGCCATACCCAGTGACTCTTTAGGAAGAAGGCCCTATAACCATATGCTGCAAGAAAATAGTCATAGACAATTTGATCTTTAGGGAATGTGAGCATTCATAAGATATTTCTATTTTCATAAATCTGGGTTTGTGCTGCAATAAAGTCATAACGTCATTGGAATTGTAAGTAATCACAGAGCTTTTCCCTTTTATTTCTTGCATGTATGTTGCTAAATGGCTTTCTTAAGAAAAGCAATGGCACTCTAAGCATAAGTAGAGTTTCTTTCATGTATGCATTCAATTACTTCTCAGTAAGAAGGATATTAGGCAATGTGACCATTCATATGGCTGCATTCCTATACGTATGGTCATATACTTCATGATAAATGCCCTCATTATGAAAGTGTTTTAGCTCTTAGATCACTGGTATGGCTTCATTCTAGTGTGAATATTCATTTGCTGCAGTTCAGTGAATTAGATGTGAGAAGGTTTTTTTGCTTATATATGGAAGTGTATGGCTTCTCTGTTGCATGAATATGTAATAATACCTCGCCTTGCTATGCAGCATTAAATTGCTACTCTGTAAGAATGACCTATGGTTATTTACCCATTCATATGAAGTATGTACTCAGGATAAAGGTGTTTTAGCACTATGAACTTTCATATTACTTTCCTCCAGTGTGAATATTTTCGTTTTGTAATAGATGAATTCCTTAGGTGAAGGTCTTTAGGTAATATGTACAGCTATAAAGTACTAAAGTTTTATGGCACTAAAGAACTTACTGGGAGGAGGTCTTCTGGCAAGGATAAGATTCCTATGGTTTTACTCCAGCATGACAAGTCATGTGCATCACTAAGTATCTTGTAAGAAGAAAACTCCCTGGTATTGTGATTATTCAACAGCTTTTCTTCTGCATGAACACCAATGTGATCGATTTAGTTACCCTTAACAAATTCTGGTTATTTCCATTGTTTGCATTAGAACAGCTTCTCTCTCATATGAAGAATCATGTGTTGCACAAATAAATGTTTTTCAGCTAAAGCTTTTGGCAACATGTACACTCATACGAAATCTACTTATTATGACTAACCATATGCTGCTCTAAAGTAATCTTTTGGAAGAAGGTCTCCTGGCATTGTGAATATTCCTCTGGCTTCTCTCCTGTATGAATGGTCATTTCTTTCACAAAATAACTTATGTAAAAGCTGAACATTCAGTTAGTTTTTCTCCCATATGAATAGTCTTGTGCTGTATCAGATACCCTTCACAAAGAACAACTATTTGTTGTGTTTTCACGAAAATGGTTTCTCTCCTTTATGATTTATCATGTGCTTCACTAAAAGATTCCAATACGAACAAAGTCTTTTGGCATTGGAGACATTTGAATGGATTATATCCTATCTGAATGGTCATGTGTTTGCTTAAATAACTCCTCTATTAGTAGTCTTTTGGCTCTTTGAACATCATCATTCTCTTTTTTGGTTTATTTTGTAACTGTATAACCCTAGGGCCCCCTTTCTAGAGTCTCTTCAGCTTTAAGGTTGTTGTGCTTTCTGTAACAGGGAGATGATGGGCTTATTTACAAGGAAAAGACTCTCTGCTCCATTTCGTCCACTAAGGATGATAAAATTCATTGATGGTGATTTTCCACTCATGGTATAATCACATTCAGGTACAGTCCACTTACAACTCTCTCTTGTATGAACACCTATATGCCATACCCAGTGAATCTATAGAAAGAAGGTCCAATAACCATATGCTACAATAAAGTAATCATAGACAATTTGATCTTTAGGGAATGTGAGCATTCATAAGACATTTTTATTTTACAAATCTATTTTTGTGCTGTAATAAGATAAAAAGGTCATTGAAATTGTGAGAAATCCCAGAGCTTTTCTCTTTTATGTCTTGCATGTATGTTGCAAAATGACTTTCTTCAGAAAAGCAATGGCACTATGAATATAAGTATGGTTTCTTTCATGTATGCATTCAAATACTCCCCAGTCAGAAGGATTTTAGGCAATGTGACCACTCATATGGCAACTTTCCTACATGTATGGTCATATATTTCATGATACATGCCCTCACTATGAAAGCGTTTTTGTTCTTAGAACACTGGTATCATTTCATTCTAGCATGAATATTCATGTGTTGCAATTTAATGAATTCCCTTGGAGAAGGTCTTTTGGTTATATATGGAAGAGTATGGCCTCTCTGTTGTGTGAATATGTAATGATACGTCGCCTGGCTATGCAGCATTAAATTTCTACTCTGTGAGAAAGACCTATGGTTATTTACCCATTGATATGAAGTATATATCCTAGATAAAGGTCTTTTAAAACTATAAACTTTCATATTCCTTTCTCCATTGTGAATATTCTCATTTTGTAATGAATGAATTCTTTAGGTGAAAGTCTTTAAGAAATATGTACAGATATAAAGTCTAAAGCTGCATGGAACTAAAGAATTCATTGGGAGGAAGTCTTCTCGCAATGATAAGATTCATATGCTTTTACTCCAGCATGACAAGTCATGTGCTTCACTAAGTAACTTCTAAGACAAAAAAATCTCTGGTATTGTGATTATTCATTAGGTTTTTCTTCTGCATGAAAACTAATGTGTCTCATTTAGTTATCCTTCACAAATTCAGGTTATTTTCAATATGTGCATTAGAACAGCTTACCTCTCATATGAAGTCATGTGTTACACAAAATAGCTTTTTTTTCAGCTGAAGCCTTTTGGTAACATATACACTCATATGACTTTTACTTTTTATGACTAGTCATATGCTGCTCCAAAGTAATCTTTTGGTAGAAGGTCTTCTGGCTTTGTGAGAATTCCTGTGGCTTCTCTCCTGTATGAATAGTTATTTGTTTCACAAAATAATACCTCATGGAAAAGCTGAACATTCATTTGGCTTTTCCCCACATATGAATAATCTTGTGCTGTATCAGATAACCTTCACAAAGAATGGCTATTTGTTGTAGATTCATGAAAATGGCTTCTCTCCTTTATGAATTATCATGTGCTTCACTAAAGATTTCCAATAAGAACAAAGTCTTTTGGCACTGGAGATGCATGAATGGATTTTCTCCTGTATGAATGGTCAGGTATTTCCTTAAATAACTACTCTTTTAGTGGTCTTTTGGCTTTTTGAACATCCGCATTCTCTTTCTTGGTTTGATTTTTAACTGCATAACCCTTGAGCCCCCTTTACAGAATCTCTTCAGTTTTAAGGTTATGGTGCTTTCAGTAACAGGGAAATGATGGAATAATTTGCAGGGAAAACACTCTCTGCCCCACTTCATCCAATGAGGATGATAAAACTTCACTGAAGGTGATTCTCCACTCAAGGTGTAATCCCATTCAGTTAGAGTCCACTTACACCTTTCTCTTTTATGAACAGTTATTCGCCAAACTCAGTGAATCATGAGGAAGAAGATCCTCTAACCATTTACTGCAATAAGATAATCACAGACAATTTTATATTTAGGGAACATGAGCATTCATAAGACATTTCTGTTTTATAAATCTAGTTTTGTGCAACAATAAATCATGATAAACAGTGCTTCATTTTATCCTAAAAGAGAAGGTCTTTCAAACTTGTGAAAATTCATGTACTGCTTATCATTATCACTTTGTGAAAAAGTCATTGGATTTGTGAAAAGTCACAGAGCTCTGTTTTTTATGTACTGGATGTACACTACTAAATGACTTCCCTAAGAAAAACAATGGCACTTTTAACATAAGTATGGTTTCTTTCCTGTAT
>JAUUDW010027850.1:0-13724 GCA_032361385.1 Panulirus guttatus | reverse complement strand
GTATGGAGGTGACAGAGCTCGAACGCCTCACCACAGCAGGCAACAAGCGAGACATTTCCCTCCGTGCTGGAACTACGGTTCAGGTTTTGCTGGCCCAGAGCGGTATCCATTTTGCCGTGGTGACTCTCGGGTTCCTCAGCGTTCTCAAAGATAATGAGCTGTGTCAACATTTTCTCAAAATGCTTCTCCAGATTCAAAATTATACCTAAATACAACAACCAGTGGTAACTGGCTGTTGTACTTAGGTATAATTAGAGAAGGAGATGCACTATACACACACACTCTCTCACACACACACGAAAGACTAAAACTGTATGTATTCCAAAGTCAATAAGACTTTTCGAATATTTTACGTCTGAGTAATACGATACCAAATATTTGAATCTGTCACATTTCCCATATTTTATCAAAGTCTATCTGTCTCTATGTCATGAGGTAATTTATCTTATATTGATTTCAGTTTCCTGCTGGACTAGTGAATATTCATCATGAATATTGTTCTTTGTCATGAATACACTTGGAATTAGTTTACGTCATCCTTCATGAATATGATGAGTGGGGGAAACACATGATAACCACAGTATAAGCTAGAACTAAGACATGACACCATAGCTAGTAAACAACACTGTATGGACTAACGATAAACGAGAATATGGTGGGAATTACTGATGAGAGGAGAGACGAGATATGACAAGCGAGTATGAGTGATGGATGAAGCAGAGGAAGAATAGAAAGTTTGAACAGTGAAACGAGAAGGAAAATGCATAAGATAAAGAGAGGAATAAAAGACAAAAGCTGTGATAAAACTTAAAGTGAGGGAAACCTTGATAAAACAGAGAGAAAATGGTGGGAGGGACCCGACGTGAGGCAAAGGTGTCAAAGGGAGTTTGAGTTTTGCATGATTTATAGGGTGAGGGGGAGGAGGGGAGGGTGGGGAGCGAGGAGATGGGAGAACGGTGAGGGGAGAGAGACAGGGAGTGTTTTGATGGGGAGGATATTTGGAAGAAGCGGGTAGGGAGAGGTCAAGGGTTGGTTAGGATAGGTGATGGACGAAGATAGAGGAAGATCAGATGGCGAGGGAGGTAAATTATGGTGAGGGAGGCATAGGAAACAAGAGGGGGAGATTAAAGACACGTCCAGGAAGCCACCTGGATGCTTCTACAATAATTGTCACACACACATACACACACACACACACACACACACACACACACATGCACACTTTCTCTCTCTCTCTCACTCTGACATCTCAGTAATTAATTTTTCCTTTTATTCTTCATACTAACCTTCTGCGGTGTTCATGCCCTCACGTTATGTCCTTTTTTCTTCACTGTTCATTTTCTTCCTCAGATTCTTAAGAATTTTCTTCTTTTTCTATCATCAGTCATTTTGTATTCACCTATTTTCCACCGTTTTAACTTGTCTTTCCAACAGTTTCGCATTATTCCTCCATTCCTTCAACCCTCGTCCTTTATTTCTCTACCCTCTCTTTAACTTTCTTTTAGAATCTCTCTCTCTCTCTCTGGTCTTCATACCTAAGAAACACTCAGCAGATCCAGACTTTAACAAAGAACGTACATAACGTAAAGGCTTCATCTTATGTATACTTTTTTCATCTTTAATCAAGGTATAAGGCTTGTCAGCTGGCTAGATTTTATAGCCATTCCTGCGAGGTTTTGGCTGGATTTATCTGAAGCTTTGACATTTCGCGCCAGACCTTCGCTCGGGGCTTTGCAGGAAAAATTCATTCCGCTAATTTCCTAGCGGTTTACAGAAAACGTTGGATGTTTTCCAGTCATGGATTTACGTATAATTAATTACGGATTTACAAACCTACTGGATTTTTCTTTAAAACTGTGGTATACGAGAGCGGTGGTGGGTCAGAACGAAAACCCTCCACTAACATTCCTCTATCTATCATCCACTGCAACGCTCCCTGATACGATGCCTCCCTTTCCTCCACCAGTGACCCCTACAGCGACGCGGCCTTCGTCGAGTTCAACGGCGACCGCGGCAGTCTGGGTGGAGGAGGCGGCTACAAGTTCAACGAGCACTTCCTGAGCTCCCACGCCTCCGGCAAGTGTGGTGAGTCCCGGTGGCGGTGAGTCCTAGTGATGGTGGTGAGTCCTGGAGATGTTGGTGAGTTCAGTGAGTGCAGTGTGGTAGTGAGTGTAGCCATAATTGTGGTTTAATCATGCCTGTGTACCATTAATGTAATGGTCTGTATGTTTACAGCTTAAGTCTACATAAGTAATGGTATACAGAGCGAACAACATAATAATCTTGACACCTCCGTCTTCCTTGACGCGTGCAATCGTCCATATGTTGTGAAATTTTCACAATAATGGACCATTAGAGAAGAGACTGCAACACTAGTCTATTGCTTAATGGCGTACACACGAACAATTTCCTCGAATCACCCATTAATAAATCTGTATTTCCCCTTATTTCCTTCTGAAAGTGTGATTTCTCCATGAATATTGTTGATTATGTTAACTGATACACAATTTCTATATCAGAATACCCCATAAGAGGGACCAATGAAATGACTTTGTTTTGGGATATATTTTCTTAACTGATTGTTAGGGAGAAATGGCTGAATACCTTTAGGACGAAGATAAGTGTCAGTTCGTGAAGCACTGCCCCATTACGGTCCCCCTAAGATCCCCTCTCAAACTGTCTTGTGCATATGGAAGCCCCATAACGTAACTCATTTACGAAAGGTTCTCATTTGACTTGTTTGTTTACCTCACTGGGAGTCGGGACTGGCTGTGTGTGTGGTTGTGGAAGGAGAGGGCGGGACTGGCCGCCTGTGCTACTTCTGTTGCCGGTCAGTATATTAACTGGATTAATATCACTTCCCTTGGCAATGGCAGGCGATATATATCGTCTCTGCCTCGCCTACAGCTTTCTTTATGGTATTGCGGGCGTTACCGACGTTCTTCATGCTGTAACAGATATACGGCACTCCTGTGAATGCCTTGTGTTGCATATCCTCGATATCTGTGTTTATTTGAGATATAGATAATGGATACAGAAATAAGGGGTTTGTAGGTGTGTAGGTATTGCGTAGAGAGCACATGGGGAATGTTTGAAGGGTCCTCGGAATACATACGGAGTGTGTGGCGATGGTTAAGTTAGGGGAGGGAGCACGGTTATAGAGTGTATGCGGTTAGGTCGCAGACTTTGTATTGTAGCTGCGTGAACTGGAAGAGGAGTATGGGTGGAAGGCGTGTATAGTTTCCGTGGAGAACGAAGAGGACACGTAGTATGAGCACGAAGGGTGCGAATAGTTTTCATGGAATTTGATTAGTGTGTGGGAAGCCTGCAATGTTTATGAAAGTACTTAGAGTGAACATACGAGTATAATGCAATGCGTTACTGAGGAGTCTCCATATTATTTCTTATAGGTAGAGTGGAGGCAAAAACTACTTAAATTGTGAGTTCTAGAGCATATGCAGTATTCCTGGAGAGTGTTGATTGCATGGAGAGTGTCTGGAGAGTCTCCCGGTTTGTTGGGCTGAGTGAGCGGGTTCGAACGAGTGCTTCAGTTCAGCTCGACCCGAAATAATTCACCCAGAACCATTGTCCACACAGACTTTATGGGATATTCAATTGAATTTTTTTCAAACAAATATACAGGAGCTGCTGTAGGGCAAAAAACATATAATGTGAACCCGATATTTATTTGACGTTAAAACAAGAGCCACTTAGACTAATATTAGTTATTATGCCATTTATGTTACTCTTGACAATGATACAGTTGGTGCGGACGAAACACAGTGCCTCTGGCTCTGTCTTTTTATCATATGTATACCATGGCTTTCTTCGTCTCTTCTTTCGTCGTCTGTGGTGGTCAGTGGCGACATCTTACAGCTGCAAGCTTCACGGCCCCTCGCGCTTCGAAGGGGTGCTAGAGAACACCTGCGTCACTTGTATCGCCTCGTTTATAGCACATGTTTGTGAGTACACCCAGAACAGCTGGGATCGTCAACGGTTGTCCCCTTCTCAGTTGGTTGATGAGGTAGATGTGTAGCAACCAGTCGGATGTTGCTGAGGAGGTAGTCTGCTTCTTGCAGTACAGGAGTAGTCTATCAGCAGTGCCTCACTACAGTAGCTGTCAGTAGGCACCCAGTCAACTGTATCCCAGCCTGTAGGCTTCTAGCCAACTGTATTCCAATCCCTGGGCTTTCAGTCTACTATATTCCATTATCTTGCCTTCCAAGTACTTGTATCCCAGTCCATAGGCTTCCAGTCAACATTTCAAGGCCCTTAGGCTGTATACTTACCCTTTTGCTTCCAGTCAGCTGTATGCCAGCCCATAGGCCTCCAGTCAGCTGTATCCCAGTACAGAGGCTTCCAGTCAACTGTGGCCCAGCTCGGAGGCTTCCAGTTAGCTCCATTAAACATATATGAGGTTGGAGTTAGTTACTGGATGAGGCACCAACCAATCCCTGCTCTTTAGTAGGCAAGTTTAGATCGAGACTTGGCTAGCCACACTAGTAGCTCTCAGTTCTCACTGGTTATGCGATGGTTCTCACACTGATGATATTGGCCAGTGTAAAGACACTCTCATCACCACTGATGTGTGTATGAGTAATTACATATTTGTATGTGTGATTTTGATTGTACATTTATTTCCATGTCGGTGTTGATGCTGGACACAAGCCTCTGATGTCTTTAGTCTTGTTTGTGTCACACGTCCCACAAGCGATGACCTCTCGAAATATTTATTTGCCAAAATCTTAACTAAAATGTTTCTTTCTTCCTGTTCTCACCTGGCGAGGTTAGCCTGCTTAAAAGAGTTTTGCATCTTGTTCATTTAGATGCTTTGCTTTTAGCAGATGGCTTTTCTGAATCATTATCATCTTGGATAGTTCAGAGGAACTCTGCATCCCTTTCATCTGATGGTGCCAGCATCTCCCAGAGGCTATGACTTTAACCACTTCCTTTTGGTCACTGTCTTACACACACATACATGGCAGCCTCACTCATTACTTCATCCTCCTCCCAAACCATACAACGGACTCAGGTTCTTATATCCTTCACTAACTGTAAGACCGACCGAGAGGGCTCGTTGCAAGTATAGTAAGTATAATAACTTCTGTTTACCTCGCCACATCCTCAGAGAAGCCTTCCATTCACACCTCACAGGACCTCATGCTCTGCCCCTCTCCCTTAAGACCTTCGTAGACGTCCTTCTCACAGGCCCTCACCAACTGCTTCATCTGAACCAGACCGAAGCAGGACCTCAATACCTTCTTTTCCCTCTCACCAGACCTAGGCGGGTGTCACCTGCACAGCCAGAGGACCTACTCGCCGGAGATCCAGAAAGCTATAGAGGGCGTCCAGTTCATCGCGCAACACATCAAGGACGCAGACCGGGATAATGAGGTATGCAAGACCCTCCTGACGGAGGCGACCTACGGGTGATGTGGGAGAGGGACTGGAAGAGGGTGTTTGGCCGGTAGGTCCGACAGGATTCAGTCAGGGAGGAGGCGGGGTAGGTAGGGGTGAGTAACAGGAACTTTATATCAGAAGCAGTAGTTAGATAAGATCAGGATGTAAGAATATTAGCTTTAAAATCTACCAAGTCTTGTTAAGTCACACTTGGGCAGTCATTTAGATCAATCTTAACTTTGCCATTGTTCCCGTGTGCTTATAACGGGGTGTCTGAGGCTCTGCTTATAGCCAAAGCTTTTCAATAAGTTTTTAGGGTTAGAAAATTTGAGTGTTTTTACTAAGGGAGCTTCAAAGTTTATTCTTAGAGAAAATCTGAGATCTCTTTTGCAGAGGCACTTACTGTATTTGTTTATATACTGAGCCTCAAGGTTTGTGTGGTGTTAGGCACAGCATGTTTCCGCTTGCACTCGATAGATATCAATGTGAGATTAGCTTGTTATCTGCTTTATTCAGAAAGATAATCACATCATATTTCTTTGGGTTTTTGTGCATCAGACAGCCATAGGTCGACGTGAATCTGTTCAACCCATCAACATCAAAATCGGGCCAGTAATCATGTCACAGCTCTGTACCAATGACTTTCTAGTCTTTTTTCTTCGAACTGACATATAAGCCTTGCTGTGTTTAAGAAAGTGATGGCGTGTTACCTGACAGGTGAACGGGGAACGGAAGAAGATAATAGTCATCATACTTGATTGGCTTAAGACTAATAGGTTCCAAAGGTAATTGAAAGTTTGATGATAGATTGATAAAGGTGACTCTGATGATATGGTGGATAGAATAAAGAAAATCAACAGAGAATTCAAAATAATTTTCACATAATAGTATATGGTAGGATGAAATGCTCATGTAAACACATTATAGATGAATTCAGAGTGAGTTAAGTGAAACTGATATAGTCAGTAATTCAGTTCTGTAAGAGATAATATTTGCATAGCTTCATGAGTATCATAACCCTCATGATGAGTAAATGAATACTGATGAACGAGTTACTCACAGACTCATTTGGCTCACTCATCATAGCTGTGACTGGTTGCCTAGCTTATAGTGTATTTTTGCTTGCCAATACATGGCCTGCCAACACATGGTCTGCCAACACATAGGAAGACAAAGTTACCTGCCAACACATAGGAAGATGTTGTTGTCAAAATTGTTGTGAAAGCTTTCATAAACTGTGTACACCACCTTATACACGGAATGTAGATGCCAGCACTTGACCCGTTCAGTCTATATCCAGGATCTCACGAGCTGAGCACAAGCACTTAAAATTACCTCTCAAAACTCAGAGTTCGGTTTATTTCGACTTATCAGATTGTTTCTTTTTACATATTATGAGTATAAGGCGATCCTTTGAACTTAATGACAAATGAATTTTGTTGACAACGTCAGAAGAACAAAGGTAATGTTTCATTTGTCTGAAACAAAAAAAGAAAAAAAATGTTGCAAATTCATTTTTTCTTAACAAAATTACGTGTAGAGATTGATTCGCAAGGAATCTTAATTATAATAACACATACGAGACTACTTTTCTTGTAAGACTCACAAGGTGTTCGAATCCATCCGATAATCTCATATGAGAGTATCCTGTCCATTTGCTATTCTCATCCTGACGTTAAATATTTCTTTCATGGTGTGTCATATGTGAGGCTCACATACTTCTTACTAGAGAAGGATGGGTTCCTAGTAGACTACGAGCTTATTAGAAAAGTTTTGTACTTGACCTCACTGTAAAAGCCTGAGAATATTTGAATATTAGTCTGGGAAAGATGGATAAACGATTGGTCGGTGTCACAGACTGTGAATGAGTTTTATTTTTCATTGGTCTGATAGAGTTCCACCGCTGAATAAACTGTCACTCACAGATGACCTCTCTCATACTGTGAAAGAAACGTTCGAGTGGCTCGAACTGCGGCATCAGAGTCCACATTTTTCCAACGTGAGATTAATAGTAAGGGTCTGAGTGACCTCACACGTTCTCACAGGATTTGGCACGTTCAGTGTTAAATTAATTTTGTTTTTATCATAGAAATATCCCGCGCTGATAGATGAAAAATGGACATGGAAAGGCACTGATTTAATGCTAAGTTAAAGTAAAATGGCAGAGGAGTTCCTGTGATAATGCTCACGAAGTGTCAATGTTGGTACCATTCCCAATGCTACTGGCTGATGTAGATGCCTCAGCTTACTAGATATAGGGATTTCTTGACTACTTTGGCATTAGCTATGTAGAACACCTCTTTAGTTGTTGGGGAAGAGGGAAGACACAGCCAGTGGAGGATAGACGAAGGGGCAAAAATGGTGCTTCAAATAACGTGAGAAAGCGTTTCAACACATGACAATTAATTAATTAGGCAGAAACGCTATCTTACGTTCTTTCTCAATATTTTTTTTCCATGTGTAGATTGCTTGATGATTTATCTTCATGCTATTAACAGTGGTTTTGCACATAGACAATGATTGGCTCATATGAATTTAGAGTCGCATCTTCACGTTATTCTGACTGAGAGTCAAGGAGCCACACGCATGCTGCTATGTTGTTCACTTGGAGGGTGTTCTTTCTTCTGGAGTTCATAATGTAACGCTCATTTCAGTGTGTACAAACCTCTACAGACCATTTGCAATATGTTTTAGTTCACTAACTATGCTGGGTATGTTAAACAAAGCAGTAACATAATTCCAACTTTTGGCCCCCTTGTCAGAATGCTCAAATTGTTTAAATCTCCAGATACTCTGAGTTGATGTAGACAGTCATATGAATATTTGCTGGAAGAAGTTAATACAATATGCATGTTATACTTGTGTCAATATATTTATGATAATGACTTCCATATCTTTCACACTGATCAAATGGTAGAATTTACAGGATTATTGGACGGACTATCGTGGCAAGTCAACCCACATCGTTAAAATAACTTCAGATAGAGTTTTCCTCATACTACAGCTTTCAACAACTTCTTCCCGTTTTCTTTTCATAGAAATAGGTTTGCGCCAGGGGGGGAATATAATATGTATCCATGAACTATTGACATTATTGCTACTGAGTTGTCATTTTAGCTGCCTTCCACATTGTTTTTATTTCTCATTTCCAGGAGTGCGAAGATTGGAAATTTATAGCTATGGTCCTTGACCGGCTATTTCTCTATGTGTTTCTCCTTCTCAATATATTCGGGCTGGTCATCTTTTTCCGAGCCCCGTCCCTATATGACCAAAGACAACCAATAGATCAGTCCATATCAGAGATAGGCTTAATCCTGCAGCCACCCAGGAACTATACAAACGCGAGTCAACTTGATTAGTGTCCCCGACCCCCGCCTCATCGCGTGTTCCGTTCCAGTAAGTTTTTGTTTTCCATAACTGCTCAAGAGATCCGGCTGGTTATGAGCCTTGGATGTGGAGGTCAAGAAGGCTCATTTTCTCTCTCTGTCACTCTCTCTTGCTGGAGAGGAAAAGGAGCTTTATTGAGGGACTGCTTTTGGCTCAAAATCCGTGCGGTGATCTCCATAACATTTTCTTACATTCATTACTCTTATTATATCATCCGCTTTGGCGCACTTTCGTTGTGCTTTATAATAAACATTACAGTCCGAACTGAAACTAACTAAATCGAACGATCTTAAAAAAATTTAAAAATCATAAGAATGGATTTAGACGTTTTCGTTTTCCATAGAAAACGCTTGCATTTTGTTATTTAGTCTAGAGCTGAGCACGCTGCCTGCATGGCCTGTGTTTACTGTTTAAAGATGTAGTTGTTTGTCTGTGTGTGTGTCGGTCAGTTTGTGTGTCTGTCATGGGCTGTTTGCCTTGATTAACCTCTAAAGCACGACGGAGTGACCCGTGAGCACGATGTCAAGACCCCTCAGCGCGACGGTTCGATCCCAAGTATGATAACCTGGTCTTTGACCTCACCCATTCAAGGGTCAGGTCAAAGACCAAGTCATCATGCCCAAAGGTTGTGCCGTTATACGCAAGGGTCGTGCCGTCGTGCTCAGGGATCATGTCGTCGTGCTTAAGGGTCGTGCCGTCGTGCTCAAGGGTTTAATCAACTTCCTATAGCATCAAAACCTGATAGCATTCGGTTTATATACAAGGCCTTGTCTTTTGATTAATTTTTGAGAAAAAAATAAGACGACCCTGAAGAGGTCATGCGAACCAACTGTTCATTCGTGCTCCATGTTCATAATCGTTGGCAACACCAGGCCGGAACACATGGCGGGGTTAGTTACCAGACCCATTTAACTTTTTAAAACACCAACATCACATTGAAGTGCAAAATGTTGTTAAATAAATACTCATTGTATCAATAATGTCATTCTAAGCAAGGATGTTTGTGTCTCATGTGTTTGTAAGTGTTTCATGTAAGTAATCAAACGGTTCGCATGACTTTACCCCATAAGTGTGACTAAATAAGTGTCTTGGCAACACGGCTGACGCCTGAGCTGAGCTCCCCTTAAATAACCTCAGACTTAAAGTAACACTTAAGTTAATTCTTCAGAACGTTGAAAATGGTGAAAAGTTGGCCTCGAGTCATTTAATAATCTAACTGGCGATTTAAAACCCGATTTAACTGACGACATAACTGGATATATTGTTTGGTAACTACTGTACTTTCTCCTCACCTGAATGTAACCATTGAATACTGTAGCCTTTTGTGCAAAACCTGAATGTATATGCTTTGTGAACTGCAGTTAATTTGCAAATATGTGTTCTGTATATTCCTTTGTTGGGTCAGTAGAGGGTTGACTGCTTGAACCCACAGTTGATAAGGGAAGTTAAGCATTCTTATGAGCGTTGTTTGAAATTTCCCTCGAAAACATAAAGATATAGTCTAAAATGGAAGTCCGTTTTGGCATATTATTCACTGATATGAATTATTCGATATAATCTAACAATCTAAAGGGTATAAAAACTCAGATGACTTGAATATAACATTTTTGATTGGTAACTTCCATTATCACAAATAATGGAACATGAAGGACAGGTGAATGATGCCTTGTGTTAATAGGCAAAGATTGACAACGTCTGAGAATGAAATGAAACTCGTGAGTTTGATATAAAGTTAAGTCTATTGGATGAATTGACTTGTCTAGGTAAAGTTGCACACTTGTCAAAGCACTGTTGGACACCTGTCAAGGCACTGTTGCACATCTATTATGGCACTGTTTGACACTTATCAATGCACTGTTGGACATCTGTTAAGGCACTGTTGCACATTCATCAAGGCACTGTTTGACACTTATCAAAGCACTGTTGGACACCTGTTGAGGCACTTTTGCACACTTGTCAATACAGTGTTAGGCACTTGTCAATGCACTATTGGACACTTAAGGCTGTGCTGCACACTTGTCAAGGCACTGTTGGACACCTGTACAGGCACTGTTGTACACTAGGCAAAGTACTACTAGAGACTTATCTAGTCACTGCTTAGACCTTGTCAGAGCACTGTCAGGGCACTGTTGCACACTTGCTGTTGGACATTTATCAAGGTATTGCTGGACACCTGTTACGGCACTGTTGCACATTTGCTGCTGAAATTTAATCAAGGCACTGTTGGACACTTAAGTCACTGTCGCACATCTATAAAGGCACTATTAGACATTTATAAAGGCACTGCTGGACACTTGTCCTTGTCTTTTGTCACGTCATTTGACCCCATGTGCTCGACGGTGTGACCTTAAGCACGACGGCTCGACCCTTAAGTTGTGATCGTTTGAACTTTAACCTGACCATTAAGGGGTAGGTCAAAGGTCATACCGCCATACCCTTTTCAAGAAACGTAACGACGTCCTCAAGGGTCGTGCCGTTGCTTTCAAGGGTCGTTACTATCGTTAAATGAGAACCACGTTGCGACCCTCAGGTACAGCGGACTGACCTTTGACCTGACCCTTGTGAGTCAGGTCAAAAGGTCAGACTAGATTTGGTACTCGAGGGGTCGCACCGTCATGTTCTAAGGTCTAGATGTCGTGCTCAAGGGTCGTGCCGTCGTGCCCAAGGGGTTAAGGGAGAAGTGGATGGATATTTCCCTTGGAGCTGCGGCAGCATGAGAGAGGCAGCAAGAAATAGCGTGGCAGATCACGTGCCAAGCCTTCCCGCAGGACGGACCTGCCGGGGTTAGATACACGCCCGAGGACTGTGAATGTAAGAAAGAAAACTTCTGCATTTCTCTTAGACGAAATGATCAACGAAATATACATTTTTCGTAAGCCAGATGAATGACGAATCAGTTTATATTGTCTGTGGACCAAGTGAATAATGAAATGTTTTTTTGTTGTGTCTGCAGTGAATAACTCTTGATATGATGTAGAGCGTACGATTGTAGGAGGCGAGCCATAGCGATCCCAGAGAGTCCTACCTGAAGATACACACAAGTCCTCTGGGATTATTGCCTCTGCAGCCCCTGCGAAGGATTTGGGTATCCCTTCCCCAGGTGTAGGATGTAGCGTGTGTAGGATGTAGGGCGTAGCGTGTGTGTGTATGTGTAGGATGTAGCTTGTATGCAGGGACGTGGCTAGGGTAGGGGCAGTGTTGGGGGGTTTCGGATGTTGGCTTGGAGGTGGTGTTTCCTGACGGAGGACCTGTGCAGGCCGGCTTATAGCACGGGATCCTCTGGGAGTTTAGGCCGGCAAGCGTCGCCGGAGATGCGAGGCCAGCTGTCCTCACCTCAATCTCTCTGGAGAGAGAGAGAGAGAGAGAGAGAGACGAACCACCTGGCGTTAGCTGGGGGTGTCTCCTACAGAGCTCTCCTCGAAGTGTCCAAGTTCGGCGACGAAGCAGCAGCTCGATGTTACGAGGGGCGTGCCTGCTGTAGCAGATCACATATACGTACATACATCAACGGTGACGCTTATTGTTGTTGGGTGAGACTTCGATATATTACTCCTACGTCTCCCTGCCTACGTTTAGAACACGAACGTCCGTTTCTGTGCGTACGTATGTGTATATGTATGTATGAACGTATGTATTCACCCTCTTGTTGTAATAGCCATAGCAGCAGACCTCCCCCGGATCGCAGTACCTGAGATATTGGAGTGCTATATATACATGAGGTAGCCCGCCGAGCCAAGGTTTTATTCCTGCAGGTAATATGACTGTGCGTTCCGTCTCTGGCTGGATACGGACGCCCCAGATCCATAACCTGCCTCTTGGGGATTCCTTACACGCTGCAGGAGGGAGTGAGGGAGGGAGCGAGCCACTGCTCGCCCCATTCCGACCCTGACAGACGATACTTTCCTCAAACGGAGTCTTCAATTTATGGCGGGGTATATTTTTATTCTTTTGAAAATTTCCATTTTCCGGTCGGCAGCGGTCTGGGGGAGGCACCAGGCGAGTTGTCTTATGCCTCAGTTTATAACGTGTTTTTTGCCTGTGTCATTTGTTCCAGAATAGATCTTGAGAGACTAATGTAGAGGCGAGGATGAAGGCGGTGTTGTTCCTCAAGCGCTGGCTCGAGCGTTCACCCCCACCGCTGCGGGGCGAGATTTAGCCCCTCCCTGTGGTGTGTATATTTAGCAGCGTAGGATTTTCATTAGCTAATCCTTTCACTGGTTAATTAATGGCGAAAGGCAAACACTAATGATGAATAACGTAGTAGGTTCGTTCATTGATTAAAGTGAGGAGGTACATTCATTTTCTTGTACTATATTTATATTATGGTCTGGTCATGCAGTTGGCTTAGGCACTGTACCTTGTGTGTGTCTTAAAGATTCACAAGGTTTTTCGTCGTATTACAGGAAATCCTTGTGAGTTGGTAGGTAGGCAAAGGGTTGTTAGGTAGCCCGGTTAGGTTATTAGGTAGTGATGTAAGTGGTAGGGGTGTTCGAGGACCCAGTGGGTAAGTGGGTAGTGGTTTTAGGTGGCAGTGACAGGTGGGTAGCTCCAGGTTAGGTGGGTAGCCTCGGGTTGGCGGGTGAGTGGGTGAAATCCAGAACGACGGCCGAAATCTTGGTGCGGACGGAACTATCACTCGGTGGAGGCCCTACCCCGGGGGTGTGTGTGTGTGCGGTTCCACAATTGAAAACAAACAAAGTAGCTGGATTCTTTTATGCCCGAGTGGGACGATGGAGTCAAGGGATGGAGGAGGGAGGGAGTCGTAGATGGCGGGAGGAGAGGATTTTGAGGTACCGGGGAAGACGGTGGCCATTCTGCTTACGAAGGGAAGGAGGGACGGGAAAATTGAATATGGACGGCTCGAGGAATCCTGCCGATGACGTCTGGGTTGGGGGGAACTAATGCACACACACACACACACACACACACACACACAC
>JAUUDW010027739.1:0-17215 GCA_032361385.1 Panulirus guttatus | reverse complement strand
TCACCAATAAGGAAATCTCGTGCTCGTGAATTCTCTTTCTGAAGTCAAATTTATGTATATTTTTTTTTGCTCTCAGGAAAAGATTAAAATCATTACACCATGATTCAACATCAGATACCTGCAGTTCATAATTGCCAGTGTCGTCTTCCTCAAAGAAATCAATTATTAGTGTGATGGATGACAATGTATTCCCAGGTTAAACTTGTTGTATCCTTTGGGAGAAAAAAAAGAGTCTACAATAACATACTGAATTACTAAAGTTAATTTATCAATTTGCCAGAGAATATGGCGGACTTGATTGGATGAAACGCTGAGCTAAAATCAGGAAGGATTGCCCCAACGCGAGTGGCATTACAGTCTAAGTTCTCAGATGTAGAACCAGTCCAGTTAACACAGCATCCTCAGGAGACTTCCCAGATCCTTGATCTGAAAATAATCAGGTTTGAGGTGGGCCACTTGGATAGTGAAAGTGTATCACATAAACCTCCCGTCACTGCAACAGTTACAGTGTGTCACGTGCACCACCCCTCCCCCCGTCACCGTAACAGTTACAGTGTGTCACATAAACCCACCAGCCACTTGGCACTGGCTCAGGGTGTTCCAGTCCTCATCACCAGTGGTCCCGGTGCCTGGGTTCGACACTAGTTATCTCACGACACATGCTAAGAAACCTCAGCACTTTCTCGTGAAGTTCCACTGCTGGTATCTAGTGTCAGACGTCAGTGTCACTGCTTCTGTGTGCAACACTAGTGTCATGTACTCCTCTGAGTTCAACGCTAGTGTCACATGCTCGTTCCTTTTGTGTTCGACACTAGTGTCACACGATCCCCTGTGTTCGACACCGCTGTCATGTGACACCAGTGTCACATTACTGTCTAGATTTAGTGCCAGACGCTGTCCCGTGTGACACCAGGTGTCGACCCGAACCAGGCATTTATGATCCAAGTTGCTAACAAGGACTGAAGGTTAGTCGGTCATGCAGAGAAGGTCATGCAGGTGGCTCATGTAAACACACGGAAAGACCATAAATTGGCGGTGCCAGCTGGCAAGGTCACGCTCTGACGTCACGCTGCTTGTGTGACGGGGTGATGCGTCGGGCCGGCGGTCGGCACGCGCCGCCCTCCTCCACACGCCATACACTGACCCAGAGAATTACCGGCCCTCTACTACGATGGCAACAAACCCACCTCCTCCTCCTCCTCCTTCTGCGTGGCCGGGAAGGTCTTCCTGGTTCCCACAGGCAGGATCTGGATGCGTTATTAGTCCACAGTGTTACGGCTTGCACTATTATTGGGTCCCCTGTGTTACGGTTTATACTGTTTAATTGGTCCCCTGTGTGACGGCTTCCACTGTGGTATTTTGGCCTCACGTGTTACGGCTCACACTGCGTTTTTAGTTCCCCATGTTGCTGCTTACACTGCGGTGCGACTCCAAGATAGAGAAAGCTTTGTCGAGAAAGATGTACAGTTTGACTTTGTGTCATTTCCTCTGTGTTTATCAAGCGTAAAGGTCATCACGTGGCAGATGTTCCTAGCTTGATGGTGATGGGGTGGGTGGTGGGGGAGGGGTGAGGGGGTGGCAGGACGGCCACCAGCTGGTCTGGGGTGTGGTGGACACAGCTGAGGCAAATGACGCCCGAGGCGAGGAACACCCTCGATGATTACCACCGCATTGTGCATAGCGTAGGTGCTGCCGCCGTGGGGAGGGCAAGAAAGAGGCCCACCGTGACTCACTGGAAGGATGTTGGCGAGACGACGCCCTCTGGTCAGCCATACAAACTTGGGTCCGGTGCAAATGCCCTGCTTTTGGCTCGCCTTGGAATCCCAGCGGTGCAGAGCGAACCGCTGCTGCGCCCGTACACGTGTTGCCCACAGACCCCAAGCTCTCCTGTGCCACCCCATCAGCTTGACCGTCAAGGGACACCGGACAGGACACGTATTAATTGCACTATTATTATTTTTCCAGTACTCATGCCATCTGGGAGGATGTGCTCATACCATCTGCCAGCGTTACAGTCACGGGTTGTAACGTTGAGGAAGGTCTGGTTCGACCAGGAAACGTGGTGGGGTCTGGTTCATGACGCTGGGACGTAAGGTGACGCGTCGGGAGGCATCGTGCACTTTCCCCCCGTCGGCATTGTACTTGACTGAGATGCCTGGCGTTGTAATGATCCGTTTTATTTAGACAATTGCCATAAGTCGTTGGCTTTAAACTGGGCGTGACTACAGGGGAGTAGTGCCCCTCTCTCTCTCTCTCTCTCTTTCTCTTCCCAGGCATTTTAAGTCATTGGTTTGATGTCATGAGAGATGTGTGTTACCTGGTTAGTGCTACGGGGGAGAGAGAGCACGAAGGAACACTAGTTAAGTGGTGGTAGTTCCTGATGAAAAATTTAAATGTCTGACGTAGAAATATTCATAGCAGATTTTTTTTTATATATAACAAAAGCATGGTTTAGATTGACGTTGAAACACCTGAGGGAATTTCACTTCAGTGCAACAGATATCTCAGGTTCACGAGGCCAAGACTGGTGCAAAGAGGTGGCTGAGTGCAAATGAGATTTGCTGAAGTTTAGTGTATATTCCGCAATACATAACTGAAGGAAAAGTTTCCAACAGAAGATATCATAACGCAGTAATTTTTTGTGATTTCTGCCGCGAGTGACGAATTTATTGTGCACTTCTACCCATCTCGTGGGCGGTGGCGCAGAAGAGGCTACAAGAGGGCGCAGAAGGTCCAAGGGACTGGTTCTAAGCCTCAGCGATTGAAGTATAATTTACGCACCGAGAGAAATGTTAACGAGGATTGGACAGCATAACAATGAATGAATTATTTATCAATTTACATTTAAGAGAATTCTACAAAACGTTAAAGAATTATGATTTAATTATATATTATGATGAAACTAGTAAGTTATTTATGGTAAATTGGGTGACTCTAAAGTAACTGGGGTAAGACTTTGCAATGAATGATATGCTTACTTGAAATGCCGGAAGTATGCTGCAGACATTATCTCTGAACTCACTAATTTTGTATCAGTTAGGCACATAATGTTGCAGGGTGTGGGAGTAGATCTGCTGGCAAAGTTTACGTTTGGTCTTTTCAGTGCCAATAGGAGGGGCAAACTCCCAGGAGTATCTATAGCGTGAGTCGGGCAGGAACAACATCTAGTTGTCTACCGATCCTGTTAGTGACACTATCCTCCCTTGGGGACGTAGGTGTGCCTGTGGCTAGGACTGCGTCAGGTTTGATTTCATTGAGTAGGGTCATACACTCATCATCATGCTCTTTATGCATCATGAAGTGGATTGTTTAATGTGTATCCTCATGTCTGAGATTTAGTTTAGCCAGCATCTCTTGAATGAGATAAGCAAATGTATACGTAATATGTCATATGTTGACTAGTTCGTTGGTTCTTTTTCTTTTGGGTTTGGACGAGAGACTCGGACTGGTTTTCCTAAACCTAATTTCGTTAATGCTTTCCACGCTTTTCTGAAGATGTGCGTATTTAGTTCATTAACGAGTGTTTCTCAGTTAGATTACCCAAATCCGCTCATGGCTGCTAGGCATTTTTACCAGAGTAGACGGGAGCAATTTCATCATCTCTGGCGTACGCCATTACCCAACGCCTAAACTAATTTTCGTAATGACTGACATGCACTGAGTTGTGGATCATTACAGTAGGCATGATACCTGTTTTGTTTAGGCTGGTATGTGTGGTTGGGTCTCCTAATCCGTCTACGTCGTTCTGAAAATTACTGGATAGTTTTGATTTGATAGTTATCAAACTCACCCACAGTGTTGCTGGGTCGGTAGAACGTGTACCAGCTGGACGTGTGGGAAATACAACTGTGACGGTGATCAGCAGGAATTGCGTACCGTTTTCGTCTCATCTCCTCCCCCTATGGGAGGATGGTATTAGAAATATTAATTTTCTTCAGTCTAGGATGGTGGTCGCTTAACCTGTCATGAATAATGATAGACCCGTTGTCTATAGTCTGTTGTGAGACAGTTTAAATCTAAGAACCGTTTATAAAAAGAGACGGCATTTGATTGATTTAAACGGGTGAGTTCATCCATAAACTAGACCAAATTCATGGCCTCAGAATGAACTTGACAGAATCAGACTAAGCCTTTGAACTTTACAGAAAATTGAAAACTCGAACGAAGGAGAAAAGTGTTTAGTGTGGGTCGTATGGCAGGGAAGGTCTGGCGGCGTGTGGCAACACCCGCCCCCGGCTGGCCTGCTGCAGGCCGCTGTGCCGCCGCCGCCGCCCCCTCCATGCCGCTGGCTTTCCTTAAAGGACGAGGCTGACAGATTTTACCGTCGACCGTATCATGTAGAGCAGGGGAGAGCTTATCTTATCAAGCTCAATGTGGAATGGTGAGGCTGGTGAGGTAACGCCCGCTTAGATTTCGTTAATAATGGACACACAGATGAGGTCTTTATCAATAATTCAACAGAATCCCCCTTTGTATAAACTGTATCACTTAAGACAATTTTAGAATGTCTTCTCGTTATTTTAGATCTTGTAATATTGTAGGATTTCTCTGGTGTTTTTGGATATTCGCCTCCATATTGGGGGAAAAAATCTTGGGATCTGCCGCTGGCCATTCTGGTGTGCCGGAGATGGTGACTCATCCTGGGTCTCGGCTGGGGGGCGGGGGCGCCGCTCCGAAACCCCGGCTCGGGGAGCTGCCGCCCCACACCACAGGACTGGGGAGCTACCGCCCCACATCACAGGACTTGGGGTGCTGCCGCCCCACACTACAGGACGGGAGCTGCCGCCCCACACCACAGGACTGAGATGCTGCCGCCCCTCACCACAAGACTGGGGTGCTGCCGCCCCACACCACAGGACGGGAGCTGTCGCTCCACACCACAGGACTGAGGTGCTGCCGCCCCTCATCACAGGACTGGGGTGCTGCCGCCCCACACCCCAGGGCTAGGGAACTGCCGCCCCGCATCCCTGACTAGGGAGCCAGACCCTTCAGACAAGGGAGCCGGACCCCGCGGGCTAGGGAGCAGCACCCCCGAGGTAGAGTGAAGGATCCCCTGGAGCTAGCGGGCCGTATCCCCGGGTAGGAGTACCAGCAGGACCCCCAGGCTAGCGCACGACAGCCCCTAGAGCAGGGGGGCCTGCTGTCCCGCGCCCCTCCACACCAACATGACGACTTCCGTGGTGCTCACCACTAGGGAGAGGATGTCAGAAGAACCTTAACAAAAAATAGGAGTTTTTTGAGGATAAGAAATGGATACAGTAAAGAACCGACAAGGAAGTTATGATAAGATTTTATATGAATCGAGGATAGTGTTGAACAGCATGACAAAAAGAAAATGGAGAGAAGAAAAATATGTGAAGGAGAAACACATGATGGAGTTAGGAGGGAGGAGACTGGGTGATAACAAGTAGAGATGGAGGGAATTGAAGTGACTGGGATGAAGCGAGTGAAGTAAGATATTTCAAGTTGATTCTTGAGCAGGAATGGTTAAAGTAGGGATAAGGAATAGGTACCAGGAAGGGATTACCGCTGTGTGTGTGTTGCCGTGACTAGTCTTACTGAACAGTTGTAGGAAGTATGACGGGAACATCCACAACACTGCTCTGCAAGCTGGTACGCTTGGGGCTGGCCAGGGACGGGACGGGACGTGAGGTGCTCACTCTGAGACACTGTAGGGAGAGGAGGCTGGTCGAGAGGCGGGAGGAGGCTGGTCGAGAGACGAGAGGAGGCTGGCCGGGAGACGGGAGGAGACGGGCCTAGCTGGGAGAGTTGAGGAAACTGTAAGTGATATGTGGCCGGAAGGGGGAACATGGGTGCTAAGGATGAGCGGCGGAAACGAAAATAAAGAGAGAGGAACAACGTGTGGACGATGGTACAAATGCTCGGGCGCTGTGTCCTCAACAGGGAAGAAGCAAGGGTGTTTATTGTTTGTTTTTCCTTACCATTGTTTACGGTCACGTTGGTTGAGCAGTAAGCAGGAGATGGCGTGTATCGCTGAGCCACGGGAAGGGTATCGAACCCAGAGGGAGTATATATACCATACATTGCACCCAGCAGCTCCAGATGCAAATATGGTTTAAAAGGTCGAGGGCTGAATGGGGCAATTTTGAGGTTGAAGGGAAGTGGAGGGGAAGGAGTACATGGGGAGGACAGATAACATGAGACCTGATGGTCCATAACGAGGGAATATTGAAAATATATATCTAGATATATGGTAGAAACAGAATAGCACAACAGAAGGCACCTCCCACCCCACTTCTCCCTCCGGCTCACTTCATCTGTCGGCGGTAAAAAGACAAGAAAATAATAGTATGCAGTGTGGTGGTAAGATACTGCCATGGAAATTTTATAGGAAACTGTTGACTGGAAAAAGTTCCCTATTACTTTAACGACATTTGTTTTGCGTCTAAAGAAAAGAAAAAGTAACGCGACTTTCTTACTGATAACAGATCTCACTGAAGTGTTTGCCTAGCCTCGATCTGAGGGGATTTATAGTCTTTACATTTGCTACATCAGGAGGCAGTTTAATTCAATCCTACACTACTCTGTATGTGAACACGTCCGCCCTGGACGTTGCTGGTATATCTCTTCCCTTTTATCTTCAGACCATTATTTCTGATCACTGAGCCTCTGTTGCATGATATTTTACGGAAATTGTTTGATATATTCGGCTCTTCCGTCAGATCTGCCTCAGAGTGTGCGCTTTGATGAGGAGAATGATTTTAAGTTTTTGAGGGTGGGGATAAAGGGCGAAGGGGAACTCGGCTTTGGGGATGGGACGAGCCTGGCTGCTGCCACCTCAGGGCACGGCCATCTATCTCGTCCGGATGTATTGGTGTGGCAGCAAGTGGCAGCAGATTTTCTGGCCAGGGTGGCTGGTACTTGGAGGAAGTGGCTACAGATTCTGAGTCTAGGACGGCTTTGACGCGGAGGAAGGAACAGATTCTTTGGCCAGAGCAGCTGTTGCTCCTCGCCTGACTGGAGTGGAAAAAAAGAGGAATATATTTTTTTGAATTCATGAGAAGTATCATAGCTAGACTAGCTGCTGGGGGAGACTCATGGTTTGGGGAAATATTACCACAGACTCAGTGAATCTCCAACGGTTTTGTTATTCTTACTGATGCTTATATTAGGCTGTTTATCTTACCCATCTTCAACCGCGTGAGAGAGGGACATTGGGAGGGATATGAGACCCAGTCCTGGCGGCGGACTTCCGAATTGTAAATGAGAGAATGGCCTTCACGCGGCCGTCAAAAATCTTGGGGAACAATGGCGTTCCGTCTGTCAGAAAATGAAGGATTCTTTCTCATTGATTTGTTCTTACTTCTTTTGTCGAGAGGGAGAGAGTGGTGGTGGTGGTGGGGGAAGGGAAGAGGCGGGAGAGTTGTTGGCTGCTGGGATTATAGGAATACCACAGTCCCTGCCGCAGGAGCCATCTTGTCATGATTGGCTAAGCAGGCTATGAGGGAGGGAGGCAGGGAGGGAGGGAGGGGGTTGGTGCTCACAGTGCGGGGTTAGAGACAGAGGATGCGAGAGGGAGGGGCGGAGGCCAAGGAGGAAGGGTCGTGGGAGACGGGGGTGGAGGACAGACAAGAAAGGGAGTCGAAATAAAGGAAGGAGAGAAAGGGAAAAAGGATGGGTAAGGTGGGAGGGAGGCAGGGGAAGAAGGAAACGGGGTCGGATGAGAGTGGGTTGAGGGATAGGACGTCAGGAAAGGGGGACGGACAGGAAGGGAGGAAGGTAAAGGAAAGGGGTGATAAAGCAGGAGGAGAAGGGTTAAGCGCGTTGGTGATACTGTGATGAGACGGCAGGAAGGTATGAAGATGGAAAAGATGGAGTGATGGAAGGAAGGAGGGTCATGCGGATGGTAAAGAGAGAGAGAGAGAGAGAGAGAGAGAGAGATGTCAGGACCTAACATATTGTTACAAGGGATTGCCCTCTGTTGGGGAGCATCCTGCCCCGCTGCCCTGAAGGTCTGTCCGCCGCAGGGGGTCTTGACAGCTCTGGTCGCCGGAGGAAAGGGCCTCATAAGGCGAAGACTGGGCGGGAGGACCCGTGGTGAGGAGTCTTTGAGGGAGCAGATCTTTGGGAAGAGAAGTGTTTGGGAGGGGATGTCGTGCCATGACAAGTCTTCGGGAGTGGGATTCGTTGGGCGGGGAGCCCGACTTCGGCAGGGAGAAAACATAGGATGGGAGTCTTTCAGTGCGGTGATGATACTTGAAGGGAATTCAGAGAAGGAGTGTGAGGGGAGGTCTTGCGATGCGAAGACGGTAGAAGAGGTCTTTGGATGGGAAGAGCTTTGTTGCTTTATGATCCAAAGCCCTTTGACAGCCGTCCATCCAGAATCGTATCGGGAGGGTAGGTTGACAGATAGAGGTCCCTGTGAGGGTATTCCATCCGGCGGAAAGTCTTGATAAACAAGCGTTGTGGCCGCAAGTCTTCGGAAGGTCGTGTCTTTCAATGGATCTCTTCAGGAAAGTCTTGGTAGTCAGTGGGGAGTAGAGATTGTGACCGGAAGTCTTTGACGTGGTAGATCTCCTGATTGGGGCTCTAGAAAGGTCGGCCTTGTGATCAGAATTCTTCAGGAGGTCGTATTGAGGAGGAGGGCGTCGGGGGGAGCCAGGGGTGAGGGGAGAGACTGCTGGGTGAGTCGGTGTTGCTGGGGTGGAGAGTATGGGCGAGGGTCTTGGGGTTGCCCTGGGGTTTATGTGTACAGACCTGGGGTGCTGGTGTCCCTGGGACAGATGGAACAGTTTGTGTTGTTTAGATATAGAGTGTTAAAGGGAAGGTTTTGTTTGAAAAAAGAAAGCGAATAAATGTTTGTCGAATAACAGAAGTGTTTGTGCACATACATGACGAATGTGTGATTTGATGGTGTCAGGGGCGACAAGTTATTGTGTGAAGTGTTATTTCGCTAGATGGGTAGATCGGGACGGGGAAAGTTGATGAATGAGACAGGTAGTGGACGGGAGGTGAGTTGATGGCACTTTAGTGGATGGGACAGGTAGTAGACGGGAGATGAGCATTTGGCACCTCTGTGGATGGGATAGGTAGTGGACGGGGGGGTGGTGAGCAGGTGGCTCCACAGTGGATGGGACAGTAGTGGACTGGAAGCTAGCGGCAGACAACTAGGCAGATAAAGCCCCATGGTAGATATTGGCACCGCAACTTTAAGATTCACATCATAAAACATACGAATTTTGGCTTACATAAATCGTGAAGGCGATGAACGTCAGTGATCATAGTACACTGGGGACTGTTGCGTGGGAGTTTCATGATAAGATATCCCTTGTACCTTCCTTCACCCTCACGCCTCTCACACTCCCTTATATATCAGGGTGATGTACATACCTTATACCTTCACCCTCACACCTCACACTCCCTTAAATATCGGGGTGATTTTACTCACAAATCAGTGTGAAGAAATCCCTTGCACTGAGAAATCATGTTGATTTAAGTGAACTTTGACATCTTATGGTGTTGGTAGCATGACCTCTGGCTTATATTCCAGGGGTCTTTATGTTTACCGCATAAGTAATTCTCGTCTTAACGTTGAAGTATTTTCATGGTAAATGATTACATGTTCTTTCTTTGCAGGTAAGTGTTGTGAGGGCCAGAGGTGAAGGACCCATAAGTGGACAGGTAAGGTGATCCTGTGATATGTGAATGACTCTGGGGTAAAGGTTGCCTCTTGCTTTCTTGTTTCCGTAGATTGTTCGTGAGGTTCTGTGCAGGAGGCGGAGCAGCAGTGCGTAAGTATATGACGTGATAATGGGTAAGTATACCTCATGGGTAGACCGGAGCACGTCAGGTAAGGGGGTAGTAGACATTTGGTAAGTACTGGGTTGGTATGTGATGTGGTCTCGGTTCTGTGTTCGTGATATTCTAATTCTTCGCCGCTTGGCGTGGCGGTGGGTAACGCCTGATGTGGTTCCTGGTTCCCTCCGGGTGACGAGGGTTTTGCTAGAGCTGGGAGGGATGTAGGGGACACAGTGCCAGGCCGGGAGGGTAGGATGGGGACACAGTGCTTAGCCTGGAGAGCAGGATGGGGACGCACTAACCAATACACTGAAGAATATTCTACTTAGGTTTATGTTCTTTAACGTCTGTTGTCACTTGTGTGTGTGTGTGTTTGCAAAAATACCTGCTCGTACAGAGAGGGAGTTCTACACTCGTACATCATCTTCTCTTAAACGTACTCAACTAATGATTATACAACTTTTTAAACTTTTGCATGCTTCCACATTCACAATTTCATCCTTTATTTTATTCCATTCATCCGTTACTCTACTACCCGGCTGCTTCATATGCCTTGGCTCAATCCTCTCTCGGCACGTCGCCCCTTGTATACTATATTGTTCCAGTTTACTCTATCCCGTGCATGCCTTTCACCCTCCTGCATGCTCAGACCCCGATCACTTGATCTTATTCACTTCTTTAAATCTTTTCATACAAGTATCTTGCTTAGTTCGGGTTGTTGTATCCTAACATCTTTCAAAGAATTGTTAACTCTTGACTTCGTCAAACGGTTTAAAAAAGTTAAAAGTTGTGATCAGGTCACCCCTCACTTTTCTCTTTTCCGTGGTGGCTAATGTAAGGCCTGTAATCTTGCCTTGTATTCAGCCCTCCCTATTCTGATACCAACGTTGTTGCTCTCCTCTGAACTCTGTTAATTTTTTTCTGTGCTTCCTTTGGTGCAGAGACCAGACTTGTATAGCTTATTCTAGTTTTGGGCCTTGCGTGGGATGAGAACAGCTTGCTGAATATTTCCTTATCCATATACGTCAATGTTATTGTAATATCTGCAAGAATAGTAGTTCGTCTCCTCTGCCATTCTCCTAATGTGGGACTCGGGCGACATATTAGGGACGGTATCTTCTCCCAAGACCTTCTCACACTCAAAGATTCCTGCAGCTCACTTCCTGCTGGATAATATTCATATTGGGGCCTTTCTTTCATTGTGTGCCATCCTCATTACCTTGCATATATTTGGGTTGCATCTGATCAACCACAAATCACACCAACTTTGGAGTGTGTGTGTGTGTGTGTGTGTGTATCATTATGGGTGATGTCACCGAGTGTACATTTGGCACAGACCTTGGCGCACCCAGCACATGTTTTGACTGCAGGTGATAAGGTCGGAGGTCAACGTCACGGGTCAAATGGTCAAATGAAATCTAGTTATTTATGTACTATTTATTTTTCCTTTATACCTGCGGTGTGCTGTGTGGCTGACGCCCGATAACTGGGCGTATACCTGACTGGGTTGGGTTTGGTCCCAAGCAACTCATGAAGCTGATGGATTTTTTCTTAATACTTTAATAAATGATGACCCTTGAGGTGGTGAGGCTCGTGGAAGGACTGCCTCTCTCCCTCCTCCTCATGTTTTCACTCCCTCTATTTTTTAGTGCCGGTCGTATCCCATCCTCGTCCGTTTCACCTTCCCTACTCTCTCTCCTCATGTCTTCAGCAGGTGTTCAGGGTGTTTGCAACCATTTGTAATGAAGGATAGAGTCGTGTGGTTCAGGGGTAATGGTGGCGCAGGAGCAGCAGGTGTGGTGAGGCAGAGGCCCCACGGTGATGGTACAGGATAGTTAACGTGATACTATGGCATTCCTGTAGGAGGGAGTGACTCAGGCCGTCATGGTAGGAGACTTTCAGGCGCAGTTTGCGCGCCTGTGTGTTTGAGTCAGGGACTGCGTTGCTGACCGGGTATTTATGAGACATTCAGGTCATTTAAGCCGTGGGCGTGGCCGCCAAGTTTATTGAAGTTCCCTTTGGGAATTAGGGAGAGGTCAGATGAGGTCGCACGTAGTTAGTGGGCGTTTCATCAGCGGCCCACGTGAGTGTGTGATCGACCTGTGATTGATTTCATCACGTCTGTGGACGAGTTTGGCGATTGGCGAAGAGGCGGCCGACTGTCGTGACTCAAGGTCCTCCACATTTTGCCTTTCCCCCTACTGACTTTACCATGTCTCAGTCTCGCCGTTCTTATTCGTCTTCACTCTAACTTTTCTCCTTTCTTTTCTTGCCCCTTAACCTCTCCTCTTCCCTCGTTACTTCCTCCCTGGTCCCCTTACCACTCTCACCTTAAACTCCTCTCCTCCCCTCGTACTTCTTGCCTTACACCACCTCCCTCAAACCTTCACACGTCATTACCTCCCTCCATACCTTGCCTTGTGCCCTCCTGCCCTCCCCCTGTCACCAGTGGGTGTCTGCGTCACGGTGTTCCAGCAAGGTTATGTGGGTGTTGGGTTCCACCTGCTGATAGTGCTCCTGTGACCTCATGACCGCCTTATTAGCCGCGAGAAGAGGATGATCTGGCTGTCAAGTTCTGGGTGTGACCTCTTGAGCATGACGATACGACCCTTGGGGTATGTTGGCCTGAGTCTTAAGGATGAGGTCAGGGAAGGCCAGGTCATTATACCTTAAGGGTCTCTCTTATAGGGTCAAACTTCTGAAATAACAAGATTAGCTGTTAGTGTTTCACAGTATACAGTGTTATCTCCTTTGCTTATTATTGGTGAAACGTGAATGTTTCACTCTCTTAAAAAGGAAGGTGTTACTTGTTACATGGTTCGTGTCGGAGGTCCACGGTGACCCTAGTGGATGGAAATATCTGATTTTATTTTAAGTTTACCGGTATATTTGGCCACATTGTATACTTAAGTTGTTTTTATATTTTCTTTATTGTGTGTCGTGCGAGAGTTGGAGCCACACGGTGGTCAGTAGTTTCCTGCTGGCCTCAGTGTTTCATAAATCAACAAGGAACATCGTTTGAAAACATACCGTCACCTGGGTTACTTGTGAAGGATTATAACTGCAGAGAATTTGCATTGAAAAATGTATATACACAGAGGGAGAGAGAAAAAGATTTCTGAGTTTTTCCTAAAGTTGGGTTTCTGCTGTAGAGTGATTAGTGATGTTATGGTGATAACCACAGTTGTAGACGATAGTGAAGTCACATCACGTTGTCATGATTCCAGTATGAAGTCAGTGGTTTTGCTAACATCTTGTAATCCTTATTGTGTTGTGGTGGTCGTCTGACTAGACTGAAAGGATTGGTGGAACCATCTCCCACACACGACTTCACTCCCACCTAGCGTCGTCCGGGTGAACACTGCCATGGCCAGTGTCAGGTATGGGGTTTGCCATATGTCAGCGTCGCGTTTTACCGTGTGAGATTGACGTCTCTGACTTGCCTCATGGATGTGACAGAGGACGTGTTTCCGAAACACAAGTTCCTTGTTATATACATGCCTCACGATCGCGCCAGGCGGATCTCATGACTCACTGGGACTTCCCTCATCAAGCTGTGTAATCTCCCCAGGATTACCGGACAGTTTTAAAACAGGCCAGTCTCTTTGTGCTGTCGGAGTGTCCGGACTCTGTTGCTCAGCCTGGCCGACGCGCTGGCCTCCCCTCCAGCCTTTTTGGAAATGTCGAAATAAACGGAAGATTCGTTCCCGTTTTCTAATGATGTGTTTGCAAGGATCACATGTTGGTGATGCATCTTGAGGTCTCTTGTGATCCACCGGTTGACGTAGCACGGAGGGAAGGTGGTTGGTTCAAATGCCAGGGGCTGGGAACTGCTGACGAAGCCTTACCTCGCCTGCAGCAACTCTGGACAGAAGTGTATATGACTTACACTGGTAAATATCATTGGCTTACGTCCGTCCTTCCATGGTGTGTTGAGTCTTGCCATTCCTGATGGTCACAGTCAGTCCCTCCCTGACGTTCGCAGTCACTCTGTCCCTGGTTTTCACAGTGCAATCGTCCTTAGTGTCCACTGCCCCTCTTTGCATAATGTCCTTAGCTCTGCCGTCCGTAGTGCCCACAGCCCTGCCTTCCCTAGTGTCCGTAGTCCTGCCGTCCGTGATGTTCGCAGCCACGCCCTCCGTGATGTCCTCGGCCCTTCCGTCCGCCCCAGCTCGGGATAGGCCCAGTCTTCAAAGATTTTCCGCGAGCGTGGATACGTCGGCCGCGGGCAGATATATGAAACAATACGCGAGGCTTGTGTCCCGCGGGCCTGGTTGTACTGCATGACATTATGCAAGGATGCTACGTTGGCTTGGGGGGGGGGGGTTATGGTGCCTTATATGGTCGGGGGCGGACGAGCTGTCGGGTCCCCGGGACGGCCTCGGCGTCTGCCCAACAGTAGCCCCTCTGTCTGTCCACCCTCGCCCCAACACCCGCCCGCCACATACACGTAAATGCATTACAAGTGTTGGGAGTCTACGGCTCAACCCGGGCGTGTAAATTGCGCTCTGCAAGTAATGACTGCGTTCTTGTGTCGTGAGCTGTTGCCAATGGAGGACGTGTTAGCGTAGCTCCACGACGACTGGGGAGGCAAGAGTGGAGGAGGGAGGGGAAGGGGCACGGGGGTCAGAGGGCGGCGTCGCGACGGCATAGCAGGGTGTGTGTGTGTGTGTGTGTGGTGTGGGGGCTCAAGCCTGTGTCCCGCACCAGACGTCTGAATGCTGGGGGACCAACCATCTTCCTCCACCCGACGCCTCTGCCCTCTACTGTCCCACCATCTTCACCGTACTCTTGCCCTCCCTTCGTCTCTATATTCTTCCTTACTCTCGCTTCCCTTCCCTTTCATATCATCCACTCCCTTTCTGTCCTTCATCCTCTTCCTTCATTCTCCTTTCTTATTTCATATTTTCCCCATTTCTTCTATCCTCGCCTCTCTCTTTTCATTCCCCCTTTCTCTTCCTCCCCTTTCCCCTCAACCCCTTACCTTTTTTCCCCTTCTCTCCCCTCCTGACATGTCTCCCCTTTCCGCTCCTTTTATCCCGTCTCACCATCTGTCCTTTCTCCCCATTTTCTCCCGCCGTGTTTTCTCTGTCTTCCCCCCAGCCACTACTCTCTCCACATCTACCCTTCTCTCCGTTGTATTTCCTCCGCACATAAGCCTTGCCTTTTTTTGGTCTAATCTCGTCGTAGGTACTCATAGGTAGGTAGGTAGATAGGTAGGTAGGTAGGTGCTGCCCTCTGTAATGATCTGATTTGTGCCGGGAACCCCGGCAAGTATACTGTGCACCCCATACTCATCCTGTGAGCGGTAGCGCAAAAGGATTGCAGGGGTCACATAGGGTCTCTCTTAGTCAGACCTCCATGACCTGTGTACATCATCCATGTCCTGTGCACTGGTCACCCCCTTAAGCATGAACCTTGTACCACTTTAAGTCCTGCACCCGAGGTGTAACGGCCGTCCTGACTAACGATCAAACCCTTAACCACTTTATACCAACAGTGTTTCCCACTGTAAATGGTATAATAAGGCTTTCTCCTTTTCCCAGAACCGTTGAAAAGCGAAATCGTCTCCCGTTATGTGGGCGAGATGGGGGTGTTCATTAACGCGTCCCGACGCCCCAAGACTGTGGCATTTGGCTTGCCAGCCGTCACGTCATGTTTCCTACTCATGACACACACACTGGCAGACTAGAGTGTAGGACGATCACAGACGCGGCGCCCCCTCACGTTGTCATCCCCTGTGAACCGCCCCTGGGGAGGACGGTATCACTTACGACATCATTACGGTGATGATTACATCTCTGTCTTCCCGCTGTACCGTGTTGCTCTCATTCCCGGCTCGGGCGGCGAGCGATCACCGTGGGCGCCCGCACGTAACTACTTCATCAAGGTCGACTACTTTTTTACGTGGTAGTCAGTGTGTTGTGTGTGTGAGTAATAAGATAATGACAAGAGACACAATCAGCTGATCTGCAGCTGGTAATGTGAATAATAGCTGGTGTTGGTAATGGCTCTCCGGATAAAAGATTTTTCTTTTTTTTTTTTTCACTCTGGAGCAATTCAAGCCCCCCGGAGTTTTCCAAAGGTCAGGAGCGGCATCATGAATTACCCAGTGATGGTGTGTGTGTGTGTGTGTGTGTGTGTGTGTGCATTGAACGATGAGGAAGTTTTACACTCGAGGGGGCCCCATCTATTGGACATTTTCTACTGTCATACAACCTTTTTAAACATTTATATGCCAACTGCACTCATCTCGTTATCCCCTTTTACTTTATTCCATTTGTCCATCATTCATTTACTATAAAGGTATTTCTTTACGTCTTTCTAAGCAAGTCTCCTGCTTAATATCATGCTATGTCCTCTGGTTGCTCTATTCCTACTTGTTTCGAAGAATTGGAAACTCAAAGGTTGTGATCAGGTCACCCCTCACTCTTCTGCTTTCTTCAGAGTCATCTTTTTGTTTTCTGATTGTCTTACGCAATACTTTAAAGACCACCGCTCCTCATGGAGAACGGTCTCTAGTTCTACTCGTCCTCCTAATTGGCTCGGCGTCTGCCCTTTTCAATTCCCATGGCACCTTGATTTTCTCCAGCGACATCTTGAACAACTTTCCAAGTCGCTTATCAAGCGTGTCTGTACGTATTCAGTACACAATGGAGAAATTTCATCAGGACCACGAGCCTTGTGGAAATCAAAACTCTTTCGTATTCTAGTAATACCTCCTCCTCCCCGTTCCATCTCAGTGGTGTTGGGAGTATGGGTGTCTTCAGTTGTAAAAACTCTCTTGAACTTGTCATTCATATCCTCAGCTTTTTCCCTTGAACGTGTCATTCATTTCCTCACACATCCGTACACATCATCCTCCACATCCTCTCCTCAGAATGCCAAATCCTGCTCCTGAACTGGTGATTTTCTCGTGATGAATATATATGGACGAGTTTTGGATTTTCTCCCGTTTTGTTCACAGGATTCTTTAAAGTTTTCTGTGTTCCTCCTCTCTTAAACTGCTGTACTCGTCTCTCGCTGTCTCAAATCTCACAAGTACTGTGAGTGGCTGGAGGACCGCCTGTTTTTGCCGCTAGAGTGGCTGGCGACTCTGTGTATATAGTGGTCTCCTACCCTTCCCGTGGGCGGTGGCGCAGAAGAGGATAAAGAGCACACAGCAGGTCCACGGACCGGGTCCTCAGTGATCGAGTTACAGGTTACGTAGTGAAGAAAAATCTTATCAAAGATTGGCCAGCCTCGCAATGAAATATTCAGCAATTTACATAGTGAGTGAGACTTTTTTTTTTTACGCTCTGAACGCCGAACAACAATGATTGGATTTTACAATAGGCAAAGTCAGGATACGTTTTAAGGATCAGCGGTAGGATATTGGTGTTGATGAAATGTTCACTCATACGTAGCTCCTACTGCGCGATAGGAATCATCTCTGAATTCACTAATTTTGCAACAG
>JAUUDW010027629.1:0-14943 GCA_032361385.1 Panulirus guttatus | reverse complement strand
TCCTAGCTGTCTCTGCTGCCAGTGAAAGGAAGGACTCACGTGGTAGCTGTACCGACCCCTATGAAGACTCTTACCCTATCATTAACCTAATATATTCCATTCACAAACATTTGTGGTCTTTGTTCTAACTTATCTTCTGATGAACATCATTCTAGGTAATAAATGCTATCTTACTTCTGTAGATTCAAATGTTTATAGATGTTTCTGTCAATCTTTTTCATGACGCCAACCAAAACCTTCACTTACGATTCTGTTTCAAAGGAGGAGTCTGTGTTTATGCCAACACAAATAAGCCTAATGCAAACCTCATCAATCTTTAATCTCCATATTTCTCCTGTTTATCCATCAATACAATGACTGCAATCCTTTACTTGTTTATACACTATTTTTCAGCCTACAGGTAATGATTTTAGAAACAGCACATCTTTAATCACTATATCTTTCCAACTATCTTTAATGCTGGTCCTGTGTATGTGGAGTTAAGCAAGTGCATACAGACATGCACCTTTTATGAGAATATACTTCGTTATGGATTCCTTTTTAGCTCTTCAAAAGTAGCAAATTCCATACAACCAAGCAGGTATTCGTCATGAATGGAACTGAGTACGTTTATGTCTAATACAAGGATCCTCTAAATGATATATGTACTATCCTCATGAGCAGTTACAACTTGGTTTCTTCCAAGAAGCACTGCTGCTCCACGAATGTCTATGTTAACATTGGATATGACCTAAGTACTCCTTCACAGGGCAGCTTGAAGGGCAGTTTGCCACTGCAAAATGAAAAGCATGAATCAAATTTGTGATTAATTTTATGCTGTTTTAAGTTTGCCCTGGAAAAAGACCCAGAGGACATAATGTGCAGACTTTCAAGCTGTCAGAGATGAGCATCAATCAAGTGAAAAGTGATGCAGTGTAAACCATTTGGGTTATTATACTATATTCTACTTGACTAACCATGCTGAAATCATGCACTTACTGTGACCTCGCTCACCAAATGGTCAGATCTGTGGGTGTTGAGATATTTGTCCATAAAGTCTAAGATGGTGAGCCACAGAGCAGTGAAGGTTGGGAGTGTCAGCAGGGGGGTTAGGTGGCGTAGGTAAACCTATGGAATATGGAGAAATTCTTTGAAACGTTGCAAACAATGTAATACACTGACATAAAAATGTCTACGTACAAAATCTGATAAAGTTAGTTTTCTATATCCACTATCTAATATCAAATGTTATCGAAGTTAGAATTTAGTTTTATTTCTAATCTGAAAATAGCAGATGTGAAATTACTAAATAAATGTTTATGAACAGTGTGTATGGCAGCATGGATAGGTAGAACGGTACCTGACAACTGGATACTGGTTGTGATAGTTCCACTGTATGAAAGTACAAAAAATGAAAAGGAATGCAAAAATTAAGGAAGGGAAAAAATTATTTCAGTAAAGAAGGGATGATGCATGGTATAACTTTCTGATCATTCTCAGCACACTTATTCAGATTTGACTGTAATCCTCCCAAAATGTCACATACATAGATTAGAGATAAAAGTGGACATATTCCTGTATCTAATCTAAAATGAATTCTACCGTTACTTATGCCTAATTCTAAAAGATACCTCTGAATCATTTACTCTTTTTGCTCTTTCACACACATTATAGTCCAAAAATGTACAATCAATCCACCAATCTCCAGTTCAAGAATTCACTTACTCTCACAAAAGTCCAAGACATTTGTTTGTTATTAATGACTTTACACCTCTCACTACATGTTACTTCTCACTCATACAGTTCTCCTCATTCAGAGAATTCGTCTCTGTTCCCTGGTTTCATTTTTCAATAGCCTGCACACTAAGCTTTATCTTATATTTTTTTTTAAGGACATATGTTCAAATTTCAAGGCACCTTTCCCAATACATTTCTAAAAGATGCCCATAATGTTTATCCTCATCCACTCTACTAGTATAGAAACCTTTTCAAATAGTATTTCAAAAATTCATTGTGGCCCACTTATGGTTTCAACACTTTCTAAGAACAAATGATGCAAGGAATACTTTGTGTGTGTTCTGGACGATTACCTTTTGTACAAGTGTAGCTGCTCGCACCCGAGTTTCCTCCAATGATGCCGGACTGGAACCTGGCAATGGCTGTAACAGTTTTGTTAGTAGTGGGAAGAGAACTTTATTAAAGCATGATTCCCATTCCACAGCACTTAGAGCTTGTAAATCATGATTCAACAGAGCACGCTGCAAGTAAGTCATAGCCATGTTGCGGATCTGAAGGATGAGAAAATTATGATTAATGTGCAAGTAATAGTGTCAGTGGAAGCTTTCTAGAATTTTCACCAACAACATGGAAAAAAACTAATTTCTCGTGATTTTTAATGCATAAGAAATAAACTTCATTCAAATCAATTGGACTTTTCTGTACACAATAATGGACACATGAGTATTCTTACGGCCCATATTCTTGTCTATCTATCTCTCTATATCTCTGACACCCATTCCAGTTGGAACTCACTCAGTATGATAAATTGTATCATTTGATTAGAACAATTACTCCATTACAACTATTTCACTTGTGTCATTCCCATTACAAATGTTTAATACAGAAAAGATGAGAACTCACGGTAGTACGAGAATCACAACAGTAGCGAGCAATTCCCTGGAGAAGAGGACAAAGTGCTTGTGGCCATAAAGATGGTGATGGAGCCTGTGATGCTGGCTGATCCCCCAACCCAACAATCTGGCTGGATGCTGTGTGCAGGGTGTCCATCAGATCTAGAAGCTGTAATGACAGCATGGTCAACAGTTTATCTTTCCAAGATTCTGTTCATGTAACAAGAGGTTATCAATCACAAATCTTAATGATGATGATACTAGAAAGTCTTTCCTAAACTGAAAACTGTTAATTTCTAGTACTATACAACAATATTAAACCACAAGTGATGATACACATTTACAGAAACACATCACATGTACCTCCTTCTTTACCCTCCCGGGGCCTAACCCATAAATTCTTGTTTAAAAAATCTATCATGGCCACTTGCACTGTCTAAGCCTAGACACCATACTTTTCCCAGACCTATGTCTCTGCCTGAGGTGGTTTGATAAGTTACATTTTGACTGTCCATCAGGTCAGGAAATCTTACTTCAAGCCCATATTCCTCATAATACTTTTATATTAAATTCTGGTACATTCTACACATGGGCTGTAACAGCCAACTTTGAAAAATTTTTGAAATTGTTTACGAAGAGCTGAGTCTCAAAACAGACCTAGGCAAAACATGGAGCACTCTGCTAAGCAGCTATCAGGAGAATTTAGGGAAGCTATGGCTTATGAGGCTTTGATAATATATTCAAGGGATGTTAGGGTTGGTAGGACACTTTTAATTTTGATGGCAAGTATGGTCCTGACTTACCCTCAATGACAGACTCTCCTCCTAAAAATATGAAAATGGCACACAAAAATGAATCTAAGGAGTCATTATTTCAGTATCATAAGTCAGAATGAGAAAATATGACTCACTAGGCAAAAATAAAAGGGATTGGATGAAAATTGGCTTTAACAAGCAATCACAAAATTTTTGACATCATTCAGTCAATCAAACCTACTTTCTCTGACACCTGTTGATATGTCATAGGCACATCATCAGAATCAGATTCATCAGCATCATAAGCATTCTGTCCACTACTTGGGGATTTGGGCCTTCGTGAGCTTGCTTTATCTTCCTTCCGTTTTCCACCAGCCTTTCGGCGAACTGGCGACCGACCACTATCCTTATTGGAGACTCGTTTTTCTGTCTTACCTGTAAATCCAAAAAAATATTTGAGCAAAAACAATTATCAACATATCAATACAATATGTTGACAGACAATAGTTGATAGGCAGCCACCGGCCAATGACCAGGGTGGTATACAACAGGTACTACCCGCCTGGGTAACGGGAAAATTAGAGACAGCAGCATAGCGAGCCAGCACTTCAGTGATAGTCAAGTTGCACTCCTCTAACCAAGTTAGCTGTTTTTCCTTTCTGCCTCAGCCACACGTTGACTGCTGGCATTCTGTCCACAAACAAACAATCTTTCCTTTTCACACACAGCATTTGACAACACTATATTACAACCCTATTTAACTATGTCATCTAATTCATTCCTTTTTAATATACTGCTTCAACATTTAAATGATGGTTAACTGATGGTCCTAACATTTTACTATACATACTTTTTGATACATGGCAAACATGGACAGCTGATTGCCATAACTGTGGTGAGCACCAAATTCTGCTGGACAATCCTGCTTTAGACTTTATCAACCAATTATACAGAGCTAGAACCACAAAAGTAAACTTAAGATTGCATCCCACTAAGAAAACAACATAATTTACCTCCGTTAAGTGTGGCTTCTACAAAAGTTCGACAAGCTTGCACAGCAGATGGCAAACTGGCATGAGTGATACGCCTATCCCGTACAAGAAATGCTACAGTATCAACTGCTTGCACAAGAGCTTCAGGACGGTGCTCTCCTAACTCCCTCAGGTGCACTATGTCCCATTCATTTACTGAAACAGCTCGCACAGCTACTGGTTCAATTTCACCTTCACGACCAACCTGCAAAAATAATACAACATTATCACAGAAATATTGTTGATTAGTCAATTAGGCAATTCAGTGTTTGTATGGTCCAAAGTAAGGTGTCTGAAGGACTGGCAGAATGCAAATACAATCCTTATCTAAAAGCAAAGGGGACAAAACTGAATACTCTAATTACAGAGTTAAGTATATCTGGTACAGTATAAGGGAGAGTAGTGACTGATAGGATAGTAGCTTACACTGGAGCAGTGTGGCTTCAGGAGAGGTACAGGATGCGTGGACCAGGTGTTTCTATCTATCTATCTATGTCTCTGATGCCTGCTCCCTTCGGGAACTCCCTCAAGGGGGCGGCCACAGCAAAAGAGTTTCTGTAACTGGTGAGCTTCAATACCGCTTCTTAGCTTTTAGTGCCTCATCCTTAACATGCTACTGGTAGAGGGCATCTGTAGTGCAATGTTTTCAGAGACTCTTACCTAATGTTTTTACCAAATAATTCAAAATAATGCTCCTATCTACTAATTCTACCAAATATTTCTACCTAATACTCCTGCCTAAAGTTCCAACCTATCATTTATATATTTTGCTCCAATTATTCTGCCAAAGGAAGGGCTAGCAAACAGGCTAGCACATGGGGGGGGGAATGAGAGGTGAATAAGTCGGTTTTGTAAACGATGTGACTCTGGTTAGATGAGGTGGGTTGACAGTAAAGTTTGACTAAATAACACCCGAGATTTCCATCAACAAACTTATATTCTTAGCGTCTTTGTTAATTGCACAGCTGGTTGTTTTATACACAACTACTTGCATAGCCTATAGTCCCTCCATATCTTTACAAATTTCTGCACAGCAATACTGATCTCACACATGAACTATACTATTTAGTGTTTTCTTCTTACTTTCAGTCCTCATCAAAATCCATATCCTCATTACAGATCTAAAATGCAAATGGGATCTTTTGACAAATCTTTCTATATCCTAAATTTCACTTCTTGTTTCATAGTCCCCAAACAAATGTTCAGAGGGGCTAGCATGGTTAAACTCCTGTCACAGACACCTGCACTAAAGTACATATCATTCATTATAATGTAACCCAGTAGTAGGGAAAGGGTAAACTCCTTTGGAGTGATAAGTTCCATAACAAGATTTTACTTCAAATAAATAACCTCTAGGTATAGTCACCTAATGCCATGGGAAACACTGCATCTCCTAAGTTACATGGAACAGGTACTTAGTGACAGCTGGGCAAACTAGGGGGTGGACCTTCTGAGGTGTGCATGCACAACATTAATCTAGACCTTAGGCTAACATTCCATCACCTTAACCTATTGGCTAGCTATCCATATCCACATCTGCTGCATTTTCATATCACCTTAATAGTATGTCTTTTACCTGATAGGCAGTTTTCTTCATGTATCTTGAAAAATTTTCATAGTTCCTCCCTCTATCTATTTTCCAAACTCCTCACTCAACTCTTGCATTCTAAACAAGTTGCTCTAATAGTGCAGATCTGTACTTCATTATCCTGTAATTGCAAAAGTTGCACAGCTCCTGAAAGATGTTTGCAATACCTGACTGCTCACAATCTTGCTAATGTGACATCTTCTCTTACAACAACCCTAAATTCACTAAACCCCTACATTTCTGGCAGAGACGATTGTGCATCTTCATGTGAATAAAGTCCAAAACTCTTCTAAACTTTCATCGATACTAGCAACTTATTTGCTGCACCCATCAACAAATATTTAAAACACCATTTCCTCTATAATAAAATAAGAAGGCATTGTATCTTCTCATCCTCATGGCACATTTCACATTCATCCTCAACACTCTGTTGCTTTATCCTTCCATAAATCTTCCTTTAACAAATGAAACTCACCAATATCCAGCCACCAGTGTTGTGGAGAGGATCAGGACTGGCAGCTCGTGACTGCTGCGTTGGTTTGGTGTTATCTGGATGGTCAGGTACCACGACTGGACTTGATGGAAGATCTACAGAATCACCAGCTCCTCCTACTGTGCTGTGTCCATAATCAATACCTGAGGTACTACCTACGTCACTGTCTGATATGGAACCTGTAAAATATCAAATTAACTGGAGTATTATCTATTACATGCTCAATCATAATATTCACTAAATGGCTCAGTAATTAGAAACTTTATACTCTTCCCTAATAAATGGCTTCACTGTGAATTACTATCTTTCTTTAGGTATTCCCATAATCTGATTTCCTTTTATCTTTGTCACATTCGTTCTAATGATCACTCTTCTATTAATCTCTCCATATGGTTATAACTCTCAGGCCAGAATGCTACAAAATACAAGCCATACTGACAAGGACACATGCAAGCAGTCCACAAGATCAGTGACAAAAAATTCTGCAGACAAAGGAAAAAGCAGCAACATCACATTGGACAGACTGAGAGGAAAATCAACAAGACTGAAGACTGTCCTCTAGTACATTTTCTTAATTCCAGGTTCTCATCAAGAGGGAAATAAAATGGGAAATAAATGACTAATACAAAAAAAGTAATGAAATCTAGCTCTAACACATATCCAAACAAGACCTGCTAATCTATCATCAAAATTACTATAACTGCTAGTTTAGCAAACAATATTAGGTACCTTTGCAACTCTCACCCGTGTCACTTATGGCATCAGCTTGTTCTAAGTTAACCATACGGGGAGGTTTGGCCCCTGCTCCTGTGCATTCCAGCAAATTAAATAAAACTGCCCAATCACTGGGATCTTGGATATGGTCCGTGTTCACACTTAATACCTGAAAAAGACAATTCATTTGGTGGATATTTATACAACTCCTACTAACTATAATGATATATTTACTTACAGTATTCTAATATAATTCTTGTGCATTAAAACTTAACATGCTACACATAATGTGAAATCAAGAACATACCTCACGTAAACCGCAGACAATCTGTAGTGATATTCGAAGCAATACTGTAGAACGTAGACACAGCAACATACGAAGTGACTGCAAGATAGAGTTGGCAAGATTGGGCCGTCGCAGCAGGACTTTGGCAAGCCTCAATAAAGCTACCACACATCTTTCTAGGAGAAACTGACGATCTGCAGCAGCTGCTCCCATCAACAATGAATAAATATGGTTCCGTACACCAGGCCAGACACCAAGAGCTCTGTCCTTGTTAGCCACCAAAACTTGCACCACCAATTCTAGTAAAAAAGCTTGACTATGTTCATCCAGCCCACCTGTCATTCCTCCCTCAAGCAAGCTTCCCCTTGTACCAACTCCTGTTTCTCCAAGAGTACTAGCATCACCTGCTCCCATCATTGCCTTTAGAAGTTCATTCAGAGAGTTGCAAGAGAGAAAAGCTGATTCAGTAATTAGTTTCTCAGGATGGCACTCTAAAATACAATTTCTTGCTCTCTGGGACAGTTCAACATCTTCAGGGTTTGTTCCTCGTGTAGTTCCAGAATCACCAAGGGAAATGTATGAGTAAATGGAAGACAGCAAGCCAGACTCCACTCTTGTTACTGTAGTTGGAGTCTCATGCAACAAGCTCACATGCCCAACTGTCTCCACAAAGTCTTCACTCTCAACTAAACTGCGTGGAAGAAGGCGACAACGGAAGAGCACAAGAAGAAGATCCAGAATGTTTTTCCATCCATCCCTTAAGATGTCCCCAAATGATATGACCAGCTTAAATACTGTCTTTGCAGCAAGCTGAGCTTTTTTGTTTGATCCAAATGACACAGTCACATACTCTGGTGCTTCAACAGAAGAGGCTGTCAATGTGGTAAATTTAGACAGAGACACCACCAGGTTATCAAAAACATCACTCATGCCATATCTTGCAGAAATAGATGCACACTTCCTAAAACCAGACACTGCTCTCTGGATTATTGCATCATCATCAGATTTGTCAAAAACATACGACAGTGAAGCAACTGTTGGACCCCAACACAAAGCAAATAAATCTCGGTCAAAGGCAACACTTCCATTTGCAAGAATGTACCGTCCCTCCTTGGTAGCACCTCTCTTCAACAACATTTTCCACATGTAGTTCTCTTTCACTAACCCAGTATGCTCAGAGGGCATGACAATTTCATCTTGGTGTATTGCATTGTAAATTTCCTCCAGCATTTCAGGATCAAAGTCTTTCCCATCATTGACACCACGCAAATTATTGCGGAACTGGTCTACAGTCATGGGAATGTTCTGCTTTTTGGCCTTCTGATTGTGTTGGTCTACATTCAACATTATAATAGCATAAGCCAGAGTAAATGCAGCATCATCTTTGCCAAAAGGTTCATTGTTGCTTGTGTGCCAATGGGATGAAAAGTGCTCAATAATGATGGAAATAAGTGGTGCTTCCCCAGGGAGTCTGAAGCTTTCCAAGAATAATCGCAGAGCTTCATCAACACGCAAGCCTCGAAATTCAAAAGACTTCACAAATGCTGAAAGTATGTCAACATTCTTTTTCTTGCTTACATATTCACCAATCATTATCTTGCACAGTTGAGGATTTTCTCTGAGGAATACTGCAATGTCATCATTTGTTTTACCTATAATTCCATTATCTTGTAGAAATTTAATCCCTTTCTCCGGCTTAATATTAAAATGATCTGTCCCTACTGCTAAAAGTTTCTTCTGTTCTTTTAATGCAACCAAATGTTCTCGAGACACGGTCTGATCATTTTTAAGTACAGTTCGAGCTTTGAGGTAAGGTGTGACAGGAGTAAACCCACTGCAAAGACATAGTCCTAATAGGTATCCAGATGAAATCGGCGCCACTACCAGAGGTACCTGCTTATTATCTTCATTAATGCTAGATTTGCTTTCTCTTTCTACACTGTGCTCCTCAATTGTTTCTATCACTGTACATAAAGCTTCCAAAGACAACAAATTTGTGGAATAGAGCCCCTGAACTGGGAATGCATTCTTGGACAGAACTTTGGTAAGATCCTCGAATAAATTGGATGCATAGAGATCACAGTCATAATTTAGAAATAGTTCGGCGATGAATCCAGGAATGCGCCACAATTGGACAATCGTTTCTAAGGCTAATTCTTTATGGGCATAAGTAACATTTGTTGTCTCAGATGTTATAGTTTCTATCATTTTAATAAGGAACATCTCTATTTGAAACTTGAAGTGAGTGCGAAAGGATTCACAAAACAGAGTACACATGCGCAGAGAGGCCATAAATATGCTCAATCGGTGTTCAGGTTTTAACAGCATGAGAAGATTTCTGCACAACTGATCCCTTAGAGGGTTCATTAAAGATGCTGTCTGATTGATATGTTGTGCTCCAACTTCCAGACCCACAGTTAAAAGGTTGAGTCCAGTAAGACACATTGAGGAAGTATTTTGCTCATTGACTGGGGAAGTAAGGTATATTAGGAAGCGAAACAACTCTCTTACACAAGGCATTCCATATGGCACTAAAGCACCCCCTTCAGCACTGACACCTTCCTGGGTAAACTTCACTCCTTGTGCATTGATGAAATCCTCTTTCTCAACTTGAAGTATATCATCTGGTCGAGAAACAGCTTCAGCTGTCTCTGTTTCCACATCTACATGATTTACCACTTCAGCTGAGGACTGTGATGTATTTGTTTCTGAGCTCTCTGCAGACACAGATCCAATCTGTTCAGTGTCACATATTTTGGACATGTGGGCACCATCATGTTCGCTAACTGAGGCTGCAAGGTTTTCTAATGATGTGCAACTTTCTGAAGCCAAGTGAGCACTGGATACATCAACTCTGTTTTCTTCTGGGGACATAGGTTCCAAAATACCAGAATCTACAGAAGCAGTATCCCCAACTGCATTCTCTCCTACAACTGGGCTACTCAGTGAATCTGGTTCTGATTCAGGAGATATTACAGCAACTGAGGAGGATTCATTATTGATAACTGTACTGATTTCCTTTTCATCATTCTTTACATCTTCTATTCTCAATGATGCTACAGCAGTTTCTGAGGGTGGTGGTGTGGAGGAAGGGGTTGGATGAGGTGACTTTCCTTTCCTTCGTCCCCTACCCTCAGCACCAGCCCGCATTTTTAGTCTTTTGGCTTGCCCTTGGCCCCTTGGATCATCTTTGAATTGGGGTAGGCGTGCAAAGAGTAACTGGACCATATGACTTAGTGCATCTTCTGTGCAATTTCTCAACAGCTCACTCAGCCGAGTCTCAAAGCAAATTCTAAAGCAAGAATTCAGAATCTCACAGACAGAATCATTTGTAATGAGATGCCCAACAGGACCTAACATCAGCGTCCCTAAAACAGTGAGAATTTCCCAGAGCACAACTTCATCAGCACCCTGATCAGTGCCTACAAAGCGGGCATGAGTAACTGTTGCAGCAACAGCCTCCACAGCACTGGCAGCACTAGGACAATCTGGTGAAATGAGCCCATAGTTCAGCATCCTGAAAGATAAATTCAATTAACACTATCATTTACAATCAAAGTGAACATACATTCTGCAAAAAAAAAGCCTCATTAACTTCTACATATCTACAACCATTAACTCAATTCCCATCTACAGAGGGAGGATGAAGCTTATGTAAGCACACAACTGAGCTCACTCATATGCTGCATCAAAATTTATGTTGTAAGCTGATACTTTGGGTCTTCTAAGCTTTCTACTTTGCCTGCAAAGTTGATCTGCCACATGAGACTAACATTCCTTTTCACACCTATACCCTTATGCACAAAATATTACCTTTGCTATCTATCTATCTATCTGTCAATTGACTATCTTTAACTTTTTTCTAATCTACATGGAGTAAGTCAAGTGAATACAGAATTATCTCATAAACACTGTTAACTGATGTTCAGTGCTTCAATGTACATAGAAGCTTCCACACTAATATAAGTTGATTTATCACACAGGACTAAGATTTATGCTCACACCTGTACCCCTTCTCAAACATCTCACCTGTACATAATGAAAAATCTTTCCCAGTCATACTCACTTGAAATATCTTTAGCTCTCAAGAATTTACCCACTATGTTCTCAACCTCTATTGTGGCCTACATTCCTCCTTTTACTTAAACCATACTACTAAAGATCTCCACCAACCAATCTTCAGCTATGCATCCTGTATGGCCAAACCATTCTAAAATACCTTCATGCTGCATATCTCTCTCACATCTACTGTCTTAATCTATTTATTCTTCTCATCCCATCTTTATTCTTACCTACCTATACACCTGAAAATTAAGGTTGCACATCCATAAATTACAGATGAGAGAAGCACTCCTTGATGCAAATTTCTTGAATACGAAAAGATCATCAGAGCTCTACATTCCTCTCCAAATCTTCTGCTTTGCCTGGTTCTACTCTAAACTTCAAATTTTGCTCTACTGTTCCATCAATAACAATTACCAGTTCTAAATACATACACTCATTAATAACTTCTACTTTTCACTGCATCACTCAGTTAAAGACACAGGGTAGTAATGAAAAAAGGACAGGCAAAAACCATGAAATGCAAACCAATTGCTTGGTGAAGATATGCAGATTCTTAGTAGATAAAGAAAAATCTTAAAATTAAATATCAATCATGAAAGAGATGGAGTATCATTGCACCAAAGTAATTAAGGTTGTATGTAAATACTCTTTGACTGAACAAACCTGTTAACTGCAGCAAGTGCACTTTTTGTAACAGGTCCAGTTGTGTCCTCAGAACGTATTATTGCCAAAAATGGCTCCAAGAAAGTGTTAGGATCCATAGTTTCGTCTGGACCCAAGGATGTCACAGTATTCCTCAGTTCCTTCAGTTTTATGACAAGAGGATCCCTCTCTATATCCTGGAAGAGAATCCAAATATTCTAATTATGTTCTGTTTCTAATGTATGAGATAAAATCAATGAATCCATGACAATATGTTGCTCCCACTCCAAGGAAATTTTACATAAAATAAAGGCTCTCTCACTCTGTTGACCTAGTTCCCTCACTGATAAATTAATCAGGAGACAAAAAGCTATTATATTCAGTGAAAGTGGAACAAAACAGAAAAGGGGTATAAAGTTGATAAATGCTATATCCTTTACAAAATAATGAGGAAAACCCTAACTGACAATTTCCTTGAATTCATCTGCAATCATTATCCTAATCCCAAAATAATGGGGTGGCTCATGTACATACAGCCTCCATAACAGCACTCATGCACATCCTCAACCTGTGCCCAGTGTGGTAAGGTAAATCATGGACTTAAAACACTCTTAAAAGTGCTTCTTGCTTTTACACTTTGAACATCACACTGATCTGTTAATCAAACTAATGTTCCCCCCCCCAAAAATGCACGTCCAAATGCATTTTGCTTCCATTGCACCCAATCGTCAATCACTCCTCTAAAATTTTTTATTTCAGTAACTTCATTGATTTCAGTGATTCAGTTTAAATGAATATGGTATCTAAAACCACTTCACATATAATGCAAGACATATGCTACGAAATGATAAGATTTACATGGCAAATTTTCCTCTATCTTTAAACTAGTTAAGATGTGATAACAAATAAGAACCTACAAAATAAAGCGGAAAACGGAGTTATGGAGAATGCATGACTCCTTGTTTGAAACTGGATCCTATGCTATGACTTGCCACGGTGAAGTCAGTACATATTCAGATACATAAAAGGGATGGCTCATTCTACGACAAAGAAACACAAACTTAAGTTGAAAAAAGTAGTCACTATACTGTAATCAAAGTAATACTCTTTAAATCTTAACAATATTGCCAGAGCACTAACTTGTTGATGTGAAGACCATCGTTGTGTTGATCTTTTCATGGCTGCAAGAAGTGGAGTTATCTCTCCTAGGAGTATGCGGCCATAGTAGATGGTTGGTTTTGGTGGAGCCCGTACTGGAATATCCAGTGTTGGTCCTTCATCTGCTACTGAGGAGGCACCTGCCCCCACAGTATCCCCTTGACCTGGGATGGTCACGTCAACCATGTTGCTTCATATCAGGATCCTGCAGAGATATGGAACAGAGCCTCCTGATATCATCTACACTCAACAGTAAAAACTGCAAAAAGAAAGTTACTATCAGTATACTAGTCCAAGAAAACCTTGAACCACAGTCCGGTGATTGCAGTATCAAGGTTTTCTCTAAGTAACTGCACTTTGTGAACATTTTCGTATGCTACTTACTGTTCTAGGTATCATCTATCATCTACACGTCTTTACTCAAGAGAGAAGCCAATGGTTCCTTCAAATGTGGTTGGGAAAATTCAGGGTGTACAGCATAGGTGGTTGGGACTACCAGTCAAATATATCATGTAAGTACCTACGACTGACAGGGATATAAACAAAAATCATATGAATGGATTCATTACTCTTTACAGATCTCTCCTCCACCTGCAGTATTCACTGTAAAATCTGTTACACTCAAAAGTTTTTTTTGGGAGAAGGAATGGTATCATCTTTACTTTTTCATATTCATCTGTGATTTTCCTAAAGACTGACAGTCTCAGCCCAAGAAACTTTGGCACTCTGCAAGTTTTGTTATGCACCGAAAGTAGCTTTGGATACTGAGTGCCTTTGCTTTGCAATGCTAGTGTATTCTTCAGAGAATACAGTACGAGTTGTCAAACTCGATTTGACGCATTTCATTCTAAGATACAAAATAAGGCAACTTTACCAAACGTTCTTTACACTGTTCACTGTAGGTGGAATGGATCCCTCCTACCCACAGTAAAGCTAATGATGTGATTTTTGTCAATACGGATACGCTATAGTCTTGCTCATCATACAGATCTGTTGATTTACAAAGGATATGCAATCCAACTCAAGCAACCTAACCTGAGATAACTTACGACTTCTGAGTGACTGCTGCAGGTGGAACTGACTTCTATAAGCCATAACGTATCCATGTAAAGGTTAGAAATCGCCCCAACCCTAAAATGAGGAATAATTTCAACATTTAAGACAATGATTGCTTCTTGAAAAAACATACATATTCTTCTTCAGATTATTATTTTCGTACCTCATAAAATTTCAATGTTTACACGGAGAGCTTTATATCTACGCGTGTACCTTAAGCTCAAGCGCTTCCATTTCCTAATTCCTTCCCTTAAGATGAATTTCCCGACATATCCAATTCTACCCCAGGAGAACATCCCGGGCGCGGGACGCGGGACACATCAGTTTACTTCAACCAAATCTGCCATACAAACCTCTTTAAAGTTAATCTTCACGCCTTATATGACCACAGAAACTGTGGTCGAGGTTGACCCTCCCTTAATGCTAATGCAGTCTGGTCAGATTGCTCAGCAGCCCAGCTTATGGGACAGTATTTATCCCATCAGCTGACGTGTAGACACTTTCTTCACCAGACACCATTGTGATAAATATATACAAATCTGAAGG
>JAUUDW010027520.1:5162-17218 GCA_032361385.1 Panulirus guttatus | reverse complement strand
CCTTTTTAATGAGTTTCTCAGTTAATTTCATGTTATTTCCTTATATCTCCCAAAGAACTGTTTAGTCCATGGATATCATTGATCTGTTTTAAAATATTACATGCTGTGATCAAGTCACCCCTCTTTTCTAAGATGGTCAAATTTAAAGCCTTAACCCTTTCCCTGTGATTTAGCTCTCTTAATTCTAGTAACATCTTTGTTGCCCACTGTACATTCTTCATTATCTCTTTGTGCTTTTTTAGGTGTATTGACCAAATTTATGAAGCATATTTTAGTTTTGGTCTTTTCTAAGATATAAATAGTCTGCAGATTATTTCCTTATCCATATACTTGAAGGCTATTGCCAAGCAGACACTTTGTCTCCTTAATTTCAGTCTCCTTGGGGATTACTTCAGCTTCCAAGACCTCACATGCACAATCCTGAAGCTTATTTCCAGCTAGATAATCATATTGAGGCCCTTGCTCACTTTGTTTCATCTTCATTACTTTACATTTGCTTTGGTTGAATTTCATCAACCATGTATTAGACAAATTTTGGAGTCTTTAAGGTACCCTTGTAAGGTAATGCAATCTTACTCACTTTTCACTTTACTTGTGACTTTTGCAAAATGGAAATTAGACTCTCTGATTCTGCAACAATTGCCATTTCTTCCTGAAAATGCTGTTGAAGTGGGTTTGAGGTGGGTTGTGGTGGAGTGAGATGGGGTGAAGTGAATGGTATGTCAAGCCATCCAAATTAAGTTTATCCATATCATGATGTGACATTTACACTTGTTGATCTTTTTTGCCCATCATTTTTTTTTTATCCTCGCCTTTTCCTGCATTAGCAAAGTAGGGCAAGAAACAGACAAAGAAAGGCTTTATTGGTTTACATCCAGTTTCTAGCTGTCATGTAATGCACTCAAGCTATAGTCCCCTATTGACAATTAGTTCCAGCAGACCTCTCCATGGCTTTCTTAGGTTGCTTCATATGCCTTGGTTCAGTCCACTGATGGCATGTCACTTCCTGCATACCTTGTAGCTCCAATTCACTGCAAACCTTTCACTCTTCTGCATGTTTAGGTCCTGAGCACCCAAAATGTTTTTCCCTCCATCGACTAAGTTGTTGGAAGCTGTGGACTACAGGCCCATGTGACCACCATAGCCTAACTGGTTAGATGCATTTTGTGAATGCTTATCCAGGGCACTCTTAAATTTCCATGGATAATGATTCGGATAGTTGCAGTTAGTGTTGAATAGACTTGGTTCTTGGATGTTTGAGGTATATATTATGCTTACTGTGCCTTTTGATTTTAGGGCATTTTATAATTATCCATGTCTTTCATGCCGTAGGGAATACTGTTTAATATTGGTTGGGGACCAAGTCCTCTACAATTATCTAAATGTAAATGATGATATACTTCTTCTATATGTGCTAAAGAGATTACAGACTTGGTGATTTCAATCAAACCTAGTCTTTCAGTTCCTTTACCAGATCAGGATAGGCCATGAAGGATCTGAAATTTAACTACTCACAACCAGCAGGATGGTCTGCCTGCCATCTGTATCTCTATTCTAACTTTTCTGTTCATCACCATCTTAATTACTCTTAAAAGAAATAATTATAAAAAGATTGGATAAAAACAGACCAAATTTTATTCAACCAGCAAACTCCAGAAATTTTATTTGATTCCGTGGAATGAGAAGTTTGTGAAAGCCGCATCATTGTTGTTAATAATTAGAAGTAATTAGAATAATGATGTATTTGATTTTTTGTTATATTAACAATATGGTACTCAAAGTATGATCCAAACCTACTCATACTGAGTAGCTTCCTTTTTTATCTTTTTGCAGTAGTTACGGTCACCAGATTATCATTTTTTTTCAATCAAACTGTCACATATATGTTTCCAATGATGCCCTAAATAGTTTTCCATTGGGGAGAGTGACTTTGATTACTCAATTATAAAATGAAATATTAAATTATTTTTTTCACTAACATGTATTTCAATATTCTGTACATGTACAATTTCCCAAAAAAAAGAAAATTGTAGATAGTTAGTGTTTGTAGTACTTATTCTCTTTATTTAGACAGCTTGCTCACTTACCAAGCTGCACTGTTCCTCCTCTGATCAGTCAAGCTGTTTGGAGCATGAGTATGCATGCATACCCACTACAACCTGGCTGATCAGATGCACTTTGTTGAGCATATTTTGTAAGTACTTTATGCTGATATTGGGGACTGTTTTCTATCCCTTCAGCTTGCTTTGTAACCAAGCATCATTAGTAAGGACTTGGTCTGATACATGTCTTGACGCTTCATGTATTTTTTGGTTACTACGTTTTGTTCATCCTGGCAGGTCAGATAAACCTTGAAAGAAGCTGCCGTTTTATTTCTTAATGGTCCTTCCCTTAATTTTTTTTTACAGTAGCCAGTAGATCAAGTGTAGGCCCCAAACATATGTGCTGTTCTCAGAAATATTTCCTTTATTATTGATATCAAATTTGGATATGATAATTTTTGTGATTCTAACATTTGGTCCGTGGTTGATCAATTCCCCACTCTTGCTCAGGCATCGGTGGAGCATTCAAGTCAAAATCAGACAACTGTGTGTACAACCCTCTATGACTACGAGGCACAGGGAGATGATGAACTCAGCTTACGGCACGGAGAGATCATTGAAGTTCTTAGCCAGGACGTCAAGATCTCTGGTGATGAAGGCTGGTGGACTGGGAAGATCAATGGGAAGGTATGTAAACGTATAAAGATTACTGTTTCTTAGCTTTCTGTGTCTCAAACCTCTTGTTTTCTGGTTGTTTACATTATACAGGAGTCTCCATGACCTAGGAACTTTAGTATTAGATATGATATTCTTTTTCTTTCATAAGTGTCTGCTGTTTCCCACATGAGTGAAATAGTGTTAGAAGCAGATTATTGAGCCTTAGAGGAAAAACATCTTCACATAGCTCCTTCTGTTTTTTTTTTTTCTTCTTTTTTTGTAGAGAAGGGGAAGATTTCCAGCCCTCTGCTCCCACCAATTTTTGCTTTCAGTGGCATGCCTGAGATACGTTGGCAGTATTCTACCTCCCTAATCCCCAGTGAACAAAATATCAAAGATCTGGTCACCTCTGATATCACAGTAGTAACCTCTTAGAACTGGAAGATAGTTTTTTTCTCCCCTTTGGTATCCTTTCCTCTTATGTAGGTGTTATGTTCCTCCAGAAACATAAATATCCTCATTATCACACCATGTTATTCTTCTCAAGACCACAGTATAGTGGTTGTAGTTTCCTTTTGTGCATTCAGGCTAAATTTTTTGTTTTATTACCCATTCATGTATATAGGTCAGGAGTTTTCTATAAATGGAGTCCCAACTCTTAACCTTATATTTCTTTTTAAGTTGATCTGGAAAAGTTTACAGTGCTTTAATAATTTGCTACTTCTTTACTTAGTCTTCAACATTCCACAACAGTACTACTTCATGTGTTTTGACACCTCCTTTTATTTTTTTTTTTGTCTAACTTTTTCTTATGCAGTCTAGTTGCATCATTTCACACTTTGTAGAAATAGTCCTGCTAACATCATTATAACCCAAGTAGAATATGAAGCTGGTTCTCATGTTTCTCCTGAATCTTTTATCCTTTAGAGTTGGCAGTTGATGAGTTTCTCTTCTTCCCCTATAAGCTATCATTCTTATTGTAGCCTTATTATTACGTTTTAGAACCTCAGTAGCTCTTACGTGTGTTACCTTGAGAGCATAAGCTTAGGTTGAAAGTGCATCATAAACATTTTGTAGATTTTTTTCCTTGTACCAAAATGCAATTTTGACTAAGTCAGTATTTGCCTCCCACATAATCACTCTTGACATGATTTTCTAGGGACAGGTCATATATCTTTTGTGACCTTTAGGTAGAATGATTCTATACTTATCCAGATCTCTTGCAAATATTGAAGTAGTTAGGAGAGGTATCATAGTGCACATGTGGAAAATCATAGCAGGTGTGGTTCCTGGTCTGTGCTCACAAATGGTACCATATTGATGCAACGGGCATGAAAGGCCATAAAGTATTACCAATGAAATTGAAAAGTACATTAAGTCAAACTGGTGGTCTCCATCTTGTGAGCCCATTTATCCAGCACATCCTAGCTAATCAAGTGCAGTTTGTAAAATCTTGTTTAATTTCTTTTTAAATCTATAGTCTGAACAATCTGATGTTTCTTATTGGCTGTAATTAATGTAATAGATATTTCTGGGACCTTTATAATTTTCTCATACAATTTTAAAGTAATCAGCAAGGCATAGGCAAAGATGTAACCAAGTTATGACTGTCATGGATGAAAAGAAAACTCTTACAGATGGAAAGGTTGGAAAAGAATTCCACAGCATTTATATTCAGAGAAAGAAGGGGGTATTTGATTGTAATGGTCAATCATCATGTGGCTGGACCACACAGGGTAACCATGGGAAGCAACATCCATTCTTGTGCCACAGGTCTAGACTTTAGGGGCTGGGACTTCAGCAGGCAACTCACAGTTCTTTTTCACTTCATGTACCTTCTTGAAGTCATGCTGTCTGCTCTTGTTCATCTCCAATCTTTTGCACTTCTCTCCTATAGATACTGTCATCCATGTCTTTTTTTTTCTCAAAATTTACCAACATCTCATCACTCAATAACCTTTCTCATATGACCAGATCCCACCTTCTGCATAACACACATTTCAGTGGTGCATGTATGCAGTGATTCTCTAAATACTTTCCACTCCTCAACCATTTCCCTTGTTTCATTTACTCATGCCTTATGCCACTCTTCATGCAGTCTCTCTTAGTACCTCAGAACACTGGCATGTCTTCCATGCTCAGTCTTTTTCACTACCACAAGTCATTTCCTTTTCTTAAAACCAATGCAAATTTTCACATTTGCATGCATCAGGAAATGACTAGACATCCCACCTGCTGCCTCTCTCAGCACTTCGATATCTGTTAGCCTCTCCTTTGCATGCTTGTTAGTTACCCCATAATCCAGTAATCACACTCACCCATATGAACGTATTTATGCACCTTTTTGTGAATCATATATTCGCAATTACCAACCATTTTCCATGATATAGCTACATACACTAGTAAGGTGAGGTATACCTCCTGTAATTGCCTTTCCTGTTTCGTATGTGCATACAGAATTGTAATGCATACCACCTTTCCTTTTGATGTTAGAACTCGAAACTGTAATTGTTAAATTGCTGACATACCAATACTTTATACATGTGTAGCTATCATGGCTGTTGGCTTATTGATATAAATACCTTAGATAAGATAAAGTTATAAATGATAGAAACATTTTTTTCCACCTTTACAGTGCAAGACTAATTTAGTAGCACAGAATAATTCTGAATGTACATTAAATGCTTAAGTGAATACAGCATTGTCAGGGGTGAGATGGAAAAAAAAAAGAGGATACAAAATGTAAACCCAATACCCTGTTGGTGATGTGCCTCATCTCGTGTGATGGTGCTGTTAGTGCATTATTGCCCTGTCATTTACTTACTGATGTATTTTATCCCCATCAGATATAACTTTTTCTTATACAACACAAGGTAGTACTTTGTTATAAACGTTTCACTCATCATTCATTGATATAAACATTTCACTCATCATTCATTGAAAGATGTGATAGTTTTCTCTTAATGTCATTTACTTTACTCTTTACTTTATTCCCTTTTCTCTAAGCTAAACTATTTAATCTGAAGCAGTGACTTGTAACAGTTGCCTTTGATTTTTTTTCAGGTTGGCATCTTCCCCTCCAATTTTGTGGCAGAAGTCCAGAACATTAAAGATGTGGAACCAGTTGAAATTGACTTCAACGAACTGGAATTGGAAGAGGTGATTGGGGTAGGGGGTTTTGGCAAGGTGTATCGAGGCACATGGAGAGACCTGGAAGTAGCAGTGAAGGCAGCAAGGCAGGATCCAGATGAGGATATCAGTGTCACCATTGAAAACGTACGGCAAGAGGCTAAACTGTTTTGGCTCCTAAAACATGAAAACATTGTTGCATTAAAGGGGGTATGTCTCGTTGAGCCTAACTTATGCTTAGTGATGGAATATGCAAGGGGAGGCTCCTTGAATCGTGTTCTTCAACAGAGGAAAGCTATAGGCCCTTCTGTGCTAACAGACTGGGCAATCCAGATTGCACGCGGAATGAACTACCTCCACAATCAAGCCCCTGTGAGAATTATTCACAGAGACCTCAAATCTTCCAATGGTAAGTATTGATAAATCTTACTTTGGAGGGGAATCAGAATGTTAGAAAGGCAAACAGGCTAAGGGAAATATTAATGGTATTGTGATGCAAAGGCATGCATGGAATAGAGCAAATTGGAGTGAAATGATACACTGGGAGGAATGTGCTGACATTTGGTTAAGTTAGATCTTATAGAATTGGTTAGGGGAAACTAAGGAAAGATCTGTAGGGATTGGCTGTGAATAGATGGGCTTTGGATTTTGTGCATTATACTTGACAGCTAGTTAGTGGATGTGAGTAAATTAGTGCCATTTCTTTGTCTGCTCCATGCATTGCCTCACTAATGTGGGAAGCGGCTAAGGAGTGTGAAAAAATGACTACAGCAAGATAGTTAACATTATTCAACAAATGGTTTTCATTTTTACTCTGTAAACAATGTATTAGAAACTTTCATAGAATTCAATATTTCTTTTTTATTAATATGTGTGTTTATCATTACTAATTAAATTAAATATATACATTTGGATGAACTAAAGCATGTATGTTGTATAGCTATCAATATTCATGATCTAGAAATTCATGATGGGCTTTATGTAAATGTGCAATGTATAGGAACAGTCTTGGTACTGTACTACATTGTAGATGGCACATGATAAACATAGATAATGACATTTAACATATATCCTGTTTATACTGTCTGTTCACTACACTTGGTTACATGAATGTTACTAGCATACAGAATCCATGCATTCCTTTTAAAAATGCATGTACGGTGTACTATTTTGACCGGTTTGTGTCGAGTCCAAAAAATTCAAAAACTAATTGAAAGGATATGAGAAAAATCAAAATATGCATGAAAAAAGGGTATAAATCACTGAGCAAAGAATACATCTTTAGGGTTTTTAAAAACCTTTGTTTTGCTCAGAAAGGTACATGCTTTTTAGGTATATTTCAGGTTTTTATTCATTCCCTTATAAAGAAAGTACATAGGAATCCAGAAAACTTTGAAGAGCACCTTCTGAGGATTTAATATAATATACTGGATAAAATTTGACACAGTATTGCAACATAGAGAAAATATGACACTGATTAACTGTAGCACACTAATGAATTATGAAATTGGGGGTAACTTCTATAGGAGGGGACACAGTGGTAGAACTGCTTAATTAACAAATATCACTTACCTAATTTAATGAAGTTAGAGTTTGTTGACCACTGCTAGAACTGTTAATGAACCAGTATCATTCATCTGAATTTCTATGGGTTTGATGATAATCAGCATGCTGGATCTGAGAATGCTAATGTCCAGCGAGCTTCAATCATTAACAAACTCATGAAACAAGGAGCAAGTAAATGTATTGAATCTTAGATCCAAGGCACGCAATGGCAGTGAACGGAAGCCTAGACTGAATCTTAACTGGATCTGAGGCAAACAGTGGCAGTGAATGAAAGCCTGGTATAGCTTATTTGGAGAATTTTGCCTAGAGTAGGCCTGTGAAATCATTAACCAAAAAAAATCCACAAACCAGCATTGTGGAGTGACAGAATGTTGATAGCAGCACAGCTTGTGTGCAGGGAAGTATGGTGAAAAACAAGATGGCAACACTATAGAAGCTTACTTCAAATGCAAATGGGTGACCTGGGGTTGCTGCTGGAGATGCAGAATGGCCTGACAAAGTCAGTAAGGGTGGTGTTTGTAGCTGGTGTGTCTATATTGTGGATGGCTGCTGCTGATGTTCCATGAAAGGATGCTGTAGCATTTCTGCCATCTTATGTGTTGGACAAGTGATACGGAAAAGTGTGTTTTTATCAGTCATCTGGTGTAGATTATGAATCTGTGAAGTTGACTCTTTTTACCGAAATATATTATGATAATTTGAATTACAATACATATCTATGCCTAAATTTAGTTGACTGTTTAATCACTAAGGTGCATGTAGACAAGTTTTGAAACTGGTGATCCAGGTGAGAGCAAAACCTCTCACATTAGTGTTAGAATTCATATCTAAAGAGGAAATTTATTCACAACCAGAAGAGGGTTGCTAGATGGGCTGAAGCATCCATATTTGTGTGTCATGTGGTGTATTGTAAATAAAGTTCACATTTTTTTAGGTAGCTAACTAGGGTATACTTATGAGGAGATATTTATTGTAACTCTAAATGTGACTGTGGGAGATAAGAAAGACTAAAGAGATATGATGACAATTTAGAGAGGATTGTGGTGTGATAGCTAAGTAATTAGTGTTCAACAACTATGCTTTCAAGTCTTACACATGCTTACCTCTGACCTTCAGCTATTAGTTTGTTTATCTGTAAATAGGTACCTGATTCATGCAGCTGAGGAATCAAAGGCAATATGAAATCAGCTGTATTATTATTATTATTATTATTATTACTACTACTTGATTGCTGATTCATGCGTTACTGAGGTAGCACCAGGAAACAGACGAAGAAAGATCCATCTACTCATATACACACATATATACATACATGTACAATACATACGTATACACCTGCAAAACTCACACCTGCCTTGCACAAGACTAAACTGCTGTCAGAATTAGGATTGCAACTGAAAAGAGAAATACAAGGAAAATGAACCCTATGTAGTGGAAAATCATATGGAATATAAATGAGTTGTTGCACCATATACCTGAGTAAAAAGATACTTGGGGGCCAGTTGGAGGAAAACATTCTGTGATATTGTATGTTTACATCATCAAAAACTAATGTTAAAAAATATTATTTTACCTCTGCAATATTGGAATACTCTACATTATTGCAGTATATATTAATTTTTTCTTTGATTAATCCCCAAAACAAAGGGAGAAATTCAGTGATCTTTGTGTGCAAAAATATGGAAGGTCCTGTTAGGTTTTTTAAATCCTTGTGCACATACTGTATGGAAAATTTCTCAACACAGCAAACTGCAGTCCTCTCCAGAAGGGGTAGATAGGTCTTAGAAATGGCTGGAATGAAAGGTCAACCCAGAAAGCATGGTAAAACTTAACCAATTCACTGTTGCCCTTCCATAAGAGGTAAAGGAAAGGCCATAAAAATTCAACAGTTCAACTCTAAGTATGAATTGTTGGCTTTGATTCTCATAATGATAGTTACCTCATTTTAAAGTTCTGAGGGATACTAGGATACCAACTCTCTCCTCATGCAGAAAAATTTGTACACATTAAACGTACATAAATGCCAGAGGAAGTGCCTTAAATGTATTCTTTATAGATTATGACCCTGTGGATGCCCTCTTTGGCACAAGATGCATACAGTGAAAGTATTGCAGTAGTCTAGGTCAAAAATTGGTGTGTATTTGTTGCTCAACTGTAGCAGGATTCTCACACTAAGACAGTGTGAAGACACTATATTATCATCTTATATGCTTAAATAAATAGACTGAGACTGTATCCTTTTCCATATGTGAAAAGTGTATGACGTTTGCTCATTTATACATGCTAACATGTTTTTTGGGTTATTGTAACTTGGGTTTGGTGCCAGTCAAGTGGGTTGTATGAGTTTAGTCTTTTGCTGTTCCCAGAGCAGTGTTGCTTGATTTTATATCTGGCCTTCCCATCCCTTCATTATGCTTGATTTCATATCCACCAAGTTTGGTCTGTGGAGGTGGTGCCTCCTTATGCCTGATCCCTATGGCCTTTCCTTCCCTTCTTTCTTTCTGTATCCATCATTTTGTCAGTTGGAGAGTTGAGAGCAGGGACTATTGTTCAGTGATATTGATATCCCCAAAAGGAATGTATGTTCTTCCCCCGAAGGTGAATGTATGTTCTTGATCTTTTTGTAATTGGGAATGGAAGTGAAATTATATATAATTAGGTGGATTGTTTTTAATGAAAACAAAGGGAAATTTTGGTAATGTTTTGGCCTGCACATTTTACGTTAGTTGGCTTCATTATCATGATATGGCAAGGTCTCATAACAAGAGCAATGCTACAGCTGTGCACAGAGCTCACTTGTAGATAAACTCTATAAACTAGTTGATAGACAGAAAGTTTGGAGAGAAAACACCGATACATGTTTTGATGATAAGCCCACACACACAGGAGTAAGTGGAATTTATCCCGTATTGTAGGATGTTTCTAATGTTAGAAATAAGATGATTTGTCACTAAAACCAGTTTTGATAGTAATGAGTTAGACCTAAGACATATTGTGGTATGCAGCAGTCAAGCTAGAGGCATTGGAGATATCGCCTCTAGTACTTGGCTTTCAGTCGAGCTAGAGGTATAGGTAATGTCACTTAATGTTCACTTAAGGTGTCAGTCAAGCAAGCGGCATAAAGAACGTCACCTGTTGACGTAGGCTGTCAAGCAAGGTAGAGACAAGGGGAGTGTGTCACCTAAAGTTTGTCTAGACGGTTAGTCAAGCAAGAATGGTGAAGTCACCAGCTGTTAGCCAAGACAGTCAAGTCAGAGGCACGGGAAATGTTACAAAATGATTACGTAGGCTCTCTGTCGTGCTAGAGGAATGCGAATATCGCTCTTCGTTGAGCTCTCAGTCTTGGTGAAGGCTTAGAGAATATAACGTGTTGTTTATGTTGGCTATCATTCAAGCTAGAGTCATAAAAGATATCACCTGCTGTTTATCTAAGCAGTCAAGCAAGTTAGAGGCGTGAGACAGCAATTGCTGTCCGTCTGTGCTGTCTTTAAAGTTAGAGGCAAGAAGAAATGTCACGCACAGTTCATATTTGCTGTCCATGTGTAAAATCAGTAGGTGAACCAAATGAGGTGGTTTGTCTTGGGTGTCCGTATGTAAAATCAATAATTAAACCAAATGAAGTCACTGTCTTACTTCTGCCATCACGGCCTCTATTGGGCACGACCTTGTCGAGCTTGATCACCGTGATAAGCGTCGAGGCGCATTGGAAGATAAGCGGAACACCGATGCAATATATGCTGACTTGGCACATCTCTTACGTCATTGCCAACATTTAAGAGATGCCATCAGAGAACGTGGTGAGTAAATTCGGACAGTGGATCTTCATTTTTTTTTGCCACAAAGCGTTTAAATAGTACTGTGACAAAGTGTTTAAATAGTAATGTGTAACATATTGTACTCTACTTGAGGAACCTGTACGGAAAGTTGTATCACATTTTCTTTTCGTGATTTTCGTCTCTGACAGTGATATACAGGATACACAAACGAAAGATAATCTGGCCCGTGTTTCATCACATTACACAAATTATTGACGTGTATTCGATTTATGAAGAATATCACTTTAATTATTTGGCTTAAGGAAAAAAAAAACGAGCAGAACTGTCTTGCATGGGAGTCATATACTGGAACTATATGTGTATGACGTATCAGCATATTCTGGAACATTCCCGGCGAGGATCGCCTTTTCACAGAAGTTGGTGCAATTACTTTGTGGAAATGGCCATATGGTAATATTAAAAGGGCACATACGTATGGGACTAGAGGGGTCTGACGAGGAGGCCTGGAAAAAGGCGTAAGGGGGGGTAGGGTGGGGGGTTGCGTGGGCCGCGGTGAGGACAAGGCCGGCCTGGCGGGAGGAGGCAGTAATGACAGGCCAGGAGAGGCAACAGGAGGACGCCTCGCCCACCTCCTCCTGAACTGGGATTTATTGCTGCTATTACCTCCACACCCTCCTGTTGCCCAGCCCCCCAGGTCCTTTCTGTAGCTCCGCTCCACACCTTACCTTGCCCGTCCCCTCTCAGGACCTGTTTGTTATCCTAGCCCATGCCATCGTGTTCCCCACGCCTCTTGTATGTTGTCTCTACACTACAGATTCCTGCCTCGACATTCCTAGGTTTCCATCTTAGTGATGTGTCCAAAGCCGTCACGCATGGGTTCGAATCC